>VKHI01000870.1:0-11918 GCA_015145745.1 Poterioochromonas sp. DS
GTCGAGACAAGTACGATATCTAATGCAGCACGAGTTAAACGACATCAAGAAGAATTCGATAGAATTAACACAGCTATTACAGCGATAAAAGGAGGATTTTCCCATCTTCTTCCTTCGTATTTCAAAGTTAACAAACCAGTACTCGAATAAAGAGTATGCTGCAATCGATTAGAGTTAGTTATTATAGTGTTGTATTTACTGAGCTTTGCTGTCAGTATGTATTTAGAAAGAAAATGAGTTAATCAGTATTTTGCTAAACTTGTTTAGCAATAGTTTTGAACTTTACCTAAAATGATTCATTAACTGTTCCCTCAATGAATCCTTCTTTGCTTTGCTTTGTTTTGTTTTGCATTTTCAACAATCGACAATTTTCCACTATTTTCCTTAGTTTACTGTTTACAATGAAATAATATAATGTATTACTTCTTAACCAAATAACTCTCGACAATCAACACTTTTCACCAAAATTTTCATATTATTTACTTGTGAACTTGAACTCTGAAATAATCGATAAACATTGGCTACAAGCGTTCAGCAACTTTACTATCGTATGGTGAGAAGGCTTCTCCCGCTTTATGTGCGTCAACACACTTTTTAACATTTGCTAAACTTATCAGTCCCATCCAACGATCCTGAAATGTTCTCTTGCAAGAATGATAGGCTTGCCTTTTCCATAAAAGATGACTATATCTTTTGAGCAAAGTTTGTCGTGAGAAGTAGGGGTCAAATAAAGGTCAATAGTAGTTGCAAGAAGTACGATCTAACGTGCAGAGGTTAAAACAATGGATGGCTTCCACAACCTTTAAACCATTTACCTGATTCAAAGCTTCTTAGATTTCTTTTCCATATCTCCAACAGATGCTGGGAACGGTTTAAATAAGATTGCCTCATTCATTCAAATGCATGAACATCGTCTTTTGTCGAAGCTGTCTTTTGTATCGGTGAAATTCTTACTCAAAAGTAAACCACCGGTAAACGAGCCTCAAAAGAAGGTGGTCAGAGTTTCCATTCTTGGGGAAACTGCTTTTCCAGAGTTGTTTAAAAGTTACTTTAGACATGATGAGATGAATTTTGAAAGTTTGAATGTATGTATAGTTGCAGTCCCGGCAAGGGATCAGAAGATTCCCAAATCCCTAAAACTACGAATCAGTGTATCTGTACATCTGCGGTCTGCGTTGACTCCTAGCTTCTCAGCTGTGTGAAATCGTTAAAAATAACATTAAATAAACAACAAAAACACATTCAAGACTGATCTTTACTTGTTTTATTGCTTTGAAAGAGAAAATCTATAGATAGGAGGAAGATTTTGTTTGGGAAAGAATGGCAAAGATTGGTCTTCTTTTGTTCTTACATCTTTTCATCATTGCCATCGCAATTCGTCAAACGACACTCAAAGTAAGTGAACGAACAGAAAATGTTGATTAAACTAAAATTTCTCTTATCTTTGAAAATAGCTGATTAATAATGCAGGTCATCCCATTGATCTTCTCTGGTTTGATGAAGAAACCAAAGTTGCAGTCAGTCAACTCCCTGCACCTTTACCTAATGCATCCGAGGCAGTGATTGACACTTACGAACATCATCAATTTATTATCCGTTTATTAGATAATCAAAAAGATGCTAATCATTTAGAAACCTTCTTTACCAAGCAATTAAATGATGAAACTGTGATTGTTCATTATAATGAAAAAACTAATAACTTAACACTAACTATACCAGATGAATATGATTGGTTAAGAAAGAAAATTCATAAATTAGTACAAACAACCTGTTCATCAGATAATATTAATAATAATGAAGATGATAAAAATGATTTTAGTTCATGTATACGTGAAAATATTGCATTACATGTGAAACATGTACATGAAAGTAAAAATAATTTACGTAAATTTCAAGATGATATATCAAGTAAATTAAGAAATTATACATGTGATGATGATAATCTATCCACAACAACACCTGATTATATTTATCCAATGAATATTGATGGTAAATCATATGATATTAATGTTTTATTAGATTTAACACATGCTAAGATATGGTATGTGAATAATTTTATTACACCAGAAGAATGTGATCTTCTTGAAAAACATGGTCGACCTAAGTTAACACGTGCTACTGTTGCAGCAGAAGATGGTACTTCTGTTGTCTCTGAACATAGGAAAGCACAACAAGCATTATATGATCTTCATTCCATCCATGGTGAAGCCGATCCTCTATGGTAAGTTATGAAATCCCCTTTCATTTCATTCTGAGCCTTTTCTTATGCGAATATTTCTGTTGTAGGAAGCTTCATAAGAGAATCTTAACCTTAACCAACCAGCATGGTAATTATACCCTTGATACACCAGGACAGGAAGGATTTACGATCATTCAATACAATCCTGGAGATGAATATTTGTAAGATATGTTTTCTCTCTATCATTCTTTCTTTGTTAATGTTGTATTCTGTTTGTGTTAGTCCTCATTGTGATGGTTCATGTGATAATACTCCTCATGTGAAGACAGGGCGAATCGCAACAGCTGTGTTATACTGCAAGGTTCGTGTTGTCTATTACCTTATCTAGGGATAGTTGACATGATCGATATGAATATAGGCCCCAGAGAAAGGAGGTGCAACAGTCTTTACTCGAAGTAATATCCTTGTACGACCTAAACTTGGTTCAGCGACGTTTTTCTCGTATAAAGGAGCTGATGGTCGTATGGATGATGGATATACAGGTAGGATGGTATTGATCGATATCCTATGAAGTATGATTTATTCATTATCCAATAGAACATACAGGATGTCCAGTAAAAGAAGGTGAGAAGTTGATCACAACTTTCTGGATGAGAGACGGAGTGACATATGAGGACAATTGGACATTATATGATCCATCAGGTGTTCGAATATTAGAATCACAAACCAATTAATTCATTAATTGAATGACAAATCTCTATCTTTTTTTTCTTCTTTCATCATATTGTTTGCATATTTCTCTATTGCATCAGAGGTTTTCTAATAAAATATTTGGTTCATTTATAAAAATTCAGGCAGTTTATAGATATTCAAACTAATCTAATCTTTAACTCATGGTTACCAAGAAAAGTAATGGCAAAAGAAAAAACTGAGGGGAAAAAACTTTTTATCTCATGTTACTAGTTATCTCATAGTTTGAGAGCCGAGCTATAGCGAAAGACAGAATTATACTCCTCCGCGAATGAATAGCTCTTTGTTTCTGATGATTGCGTTTAGATAACCGTAGTAATTCTCGAATTCGTGCATGCTCAATTTTTGTATCACATGTGAGTGGTCTTTTGATTCGGCGTCCTATCAGCGAAATACAAATATTTCAATGGAGTTCTATCAATAAGACTGTTCAACTCGTCACATCAATATAATTTAGTTTAGGTCTTTCGTCAAAAAACAATAGGGAACTCAGTGGAGAGATGGAAATTTTGCAAATAGACAAAGAAAATACAAAAAATAACTCAAAAAGAAAGAACAACTTAGAGAAAGTTTAGCTCGGGATCAGCAAAGAAAATCTCGTCAAGAATCTCAACCTCATGCTCGATATCAATGAATTGGCCAATCAGCTCCTCTTCCACAAGCTCGTTCGCGTTATTTACGTTTGGCAAATTGTGCGGAGCTTCTTCTTCCTCCTCCTCTACACCTTCATCTTCTTCGTTGGGGAGATTTAGAGCTGGTAAGTCTAGGAAAGCATTCACACGACGGATTTCCCTGATAAAAATCAAAGACACGAGATGAATGAACAAAAGAAGAAAAGTGCCACTCCACAAACATAGGAGGAAAACAATTTCACGAGGATAAATCATCTATTTCTTGGCTTGGGAAAAAGCAGTCAAAAGAAATAGGGATTGAGGAGTTCCTTAGAGAAATTGGGAAAAGCGTTTTTGAAGAAAGAAACGCGTTTTTCGTGAAAGTGCAAAAAGTTTGAGTTGAGATTTTAGCGAAATAAAGGAAAACACATCAAGTCTTCTCTTTATATGCAGTAAGTTCAAGGAATTCTTTTTGAAGAAGGACAAACTAAAAACTACACAAGAAAAACTAAAAAAGAATAAAGACAGACAGACACACACACACACATCCAATAAATTTACCATCTGAAATCAGAAGAGATTGAGAGCTCGGAAGCAAGGCTAAAGCATTAAAAGAATAAAATGAATCGTAATAATAATTTTAATAGAAGAAATAGTCTTTTCTTTATTTCTGTCCAGTTCGAGAGGTCCAGTTAGCTCGAGCACTTTCTAATTGTGCAACGAATTGTTCACCAGTTCCAATTCTTAAAGATGCGACGAAAGGGAAAAGGATTAATGGTTCTCCATCTTTTGGACCACATAAACCACAGTAATTGTTTAACCAGCAAGATCTTGTCGGGCAGCAGAAGCATACAGCATCTGCAGGTAAAACTCTCACTCGGTCTCCACACATACCAGGCCAGTAGCCGTTCAGGCAATCATTCCCGCACTCAGAGCAATCTTGACAACAGCAGACAAATTGAACATTCCCTGAATGCACAGATGGTGCACCACGAATACATTGAATAGCTCGTAGGCATCCTTGTTGATCAAAGATTCCTCGGTCAAAGTAACTCTTACGAATAGAATCAGCACCAACAATACAGCAACATTGAAGACAAAGAGAAGGGGAGTTATACTCATAAGCATTCTCATAGATATAGAAATAAGTACGACTTCGATCGATACAACATGAGGCAAGGAAAGGGTTGGAACAACACGTACACATGTAGTAATCGAACTCTGCTTTATACCTACAATGGAAATACAGTCAGAGGAAATACATTCAGACAAAAGATGTTCACTTACAATAATTTTACTTCTCCATAAGAAGCAGTTTGAAGTGCAATATGATTTCCATAGTAAGAATTGATATTTGCTTGAATTGGTTGAGAGATTGGTTGAGGAGTTGGTTGAATCATTGGGACCATCATTACTCCGGCAGTCGCAATAGGAATACCCCCATTAGGAACTCCTGTATATTCAACAGTTGGAGAGATTTTAGAAGCCATGGAGTGGTATCAAACACAAAATGAGAATAAATAATGATTGATCGATGAATGTGATTGATTCTCTGTTTTATGTTTTCTTTTGGGTGTGTGTAACTGTTCCAAACTAACCAAATTTTGACAAAAGTCGATTTCTTGAGAAAACGATTTTTCGTTGATAATTTGATTCTTTTGGATGAGATTTTCTCGAAAGCTTTCGACTATTGCTCAATGAAATTGCTTCGTTTGAATATATTGTTATCATTTATAGAGAGTAATTACTCATCCCTCTTTCACACAAATATTAGCGTTTCAAAGTTAAGAATATATTGAAAATTTGTCGAAAGACGCCAAATCCAGCTCCTTTGATAAACCCTCGCACATTCTTACTAAACTTGCTGCTTCATCCTTTATCATGTCAATATCAACAGTTGAGATTGGTCGTGAGCGTGAGGTTGATGGAGGAATGTTTTGGTAGGACCAGAGGATTCCTCTTGAGGGACTGACTTTTGCCACATTTGATTCGTTAGATGATGTTTTCACGTTTCAACTCTGTACAACGGAAATTCAATCCCCTAAGATCTCTTAAACGGTATCAGCAAAGCTTTTGCATCACTATTCCATTCAGAATGTTGATGATTTCATTCTAGCGAAAAGTGCTTATAATATTTATCACCTCTTCTCGTTATTTTACATGACACTTGTTAGGAAAAAAACTCTTCTCTCGAACGGTTTAGTTTTCTTTACCTCCTTTCTGTCGTTGTTTATTCTTTTTCCGTTTCAAATTATTTCGAAGTTTCTTCTTTCTTGGGTCATTATCTGGAGCAACCTGGAGAAAAAAGAAAAATTAGAATAAAGTTGTAACCTTCAAAGAACACATAATAACACTTACCTCTAAAGGTATATCCTGCAATCTTTGTGCAATCACAATTGAACTTTTAGGATCTGTCTTTTTTTGCTTTAACGAAGTAATAATCGAATGACTGTAGAGAATAAAGCGAGAATAAGAAAGATATCTTCCATCATGTAATACTTACCTTATTCGACCACAATACCAAAACGTAGGAAACGGTGAAGTAATTTTACTACTTTTCTGTTGTCTTCTACCCTACAGATTCAGTCAATCAGTAAGTAAGCTCTAGTTCGATTCAATCAACGAATCTTACTTTTGGTGTAGTGTATAAATATCTTCGACCATTTGATGGTGCTAAAAACATCATTGGAAAAGATTCATATTGATTTATATAATAATCTTTACGATAAACATAATTTGGTAATAATAGACAGAATGGTTGCTTTGTTTCATGAATACAATAATGTAATAAACGATCCATATGATCTAAGGAATAAGGTGGATTAGTCAGTAGAACATCATAATTTGGAAGATTATTATCAGCTATATTTTGGTAAAAATCTTCTTTTTCATTATAGACATTGGGAAAACCTAAAGAACCGAGTCGTTGTTTGACTTTTCCTTCACAGAAGTAGGGATCGTAGATCGATAGAGTTTCTGCAGTTTTGCCAAGAGCTTTTGCGATGAGATGTAGAAGCGGGGCAATATCTTCATAAGCTTCTACTGGAGTTTCGCAGTGATCATCCGGTACTACTTCATAAGGATAATTGTCCTTCTCCTCGCTATTATCAATGGGAGGGATTGGGGATGAGCTTGCATTAGGGTGGTTGACTTTCTGCTTTTTCTTGGATTTTTCTTTATTGAGAGGAGATGCGCTGTCTGTGGTGATATTTTCCTCTCCTGAAAGAACTACTTTCGCCTTTTTCTTCTTCTTTTTCTTCTTCTTTTTCTTGTTCTCAGTTGTTTCACAATGATTCTGATTCTCTATCAACGACACTTCTCCAACCCGATCCTGAATTGCATCAAAGGTTTCAGAACTTTGATGCTTTCGTTTTCTCTTTGAACTCTTTGATTCAATAGTAACCAATTCTTTATCATCACTATTATCCATCTTTTTACAATGAAATTTGTGCAATTTGGGGATTTTATTTGAGGAAATTGTGGAAATTGATATCTTTTTCAAAAAGATGACCTATACGGTGTATTAATTTGAAATAGTTCATTCTATTTGAAACGGTTTTTTTGAAATTTGATTTTTAAAAAAATTATAAAATAGAACGAAAAGAATTTGAGAATTGATACTGTTACAATTGGAACTTTGCTTGAAGAATTCTTTTGTAGAGGATAGAATGATGATGTTGAATCATTTTGCATCATGTATTAGAATTATCTTTGTTACTAACTTTGTGTCTTTTGTCTAGTATCGCTAAGTCACCTAGCTAAGCATATGAGCACAATCAATCAAAGCACTATGATTCAGAGAGAAGAAAAGAAGTAAAAATCAATCCAGAAATGACCATTTTGTCACTTTTTAATCGCGGTTGGAACCCTGAATACGCTTCGACTTCAATTGAAGACTTTAGACACCACCTTCAAGGTTTTCTGATAAAAGAGATTAAAATTGAGGATAAAATGGCTTCAAATCTTACAGAGGAACAAATTGCAGAGTTCAAAGAAGCATTTTCTCTATTTGGTAAGTTGCTTCTCGTCTTCCATCAACACCGTTTATTCGTGCACTCATATCAACTAGATAAAGATGGAGACGGTACGATCTCAGTCAGAGAATTAGGAACTGTCATGAGATCTCTCGGTCAGAATCCAACTGAAGCTGAACTGGCTGATATGATAAATGAAATGGATGCAAATGGTGATGGAACGGTTGACTTTCCAGAGTTTCTTACAATGATGTCAAGAAAGATGAATGATGTAGAATCAGAAGAAGAAATACTAGAAGCTTTTAAAGTATTTGATAAAGACGGTAATGGATTTATTTCAGCAGCTGAATTGAGACATATTATGACGAATATTGGTGAAAAGTTAAATGATGAAGAAGTTGATGAAATGATTCGAGAAGCTGATATTGATGGTGATGGTCAAATAAATTATGAAGAATTTGTGAAGATGTTAATGTCAAAATGAAGAATGTTAATGTCAAAAATGTGAAGAAGGATTTTATTTCGTCATAATAATAAGAAGTAGAAAGTTTTCCATTTTAAAATCTATAAAGTAAATCAAAGTTTATTTTCATTACTTTTTACATCTTTCCGTCAAGTTCTCTCCTTTCTTGAAGGAGAATGAAAAGAAGAGAAATGATGTCACAGAATTGCCCAATAAATTTATCACTCTAATGTCTTGTGTGTTTCTCGAGCAAGACTTGATGGGAGATTGTTCATCTGTTCGCACTCGATTTGTTTTAATTAGTTCTTCGTATCTTGATGAAGAAATTCAATTGAAATTATCCAATGAAAAGGGTTGAAATTTCAAGACGAAGTGGGGATGCAGTATTAGCTTTTACAGGTCGAAGAAACACGAGGGAAGAAAGGTGAGGAAAAGAGTACACCAAATAAAATCAAGTAATTTGAAGAAGCAAACAAAAACAAACAACAATAAGGCATCAATAATAAAACTTCAAACAAAAGAATGTATTTTATGTATTTTCTAAAGTCATACTACAAGAGAGTTTTCCATCATTTTCGAGTAAACTCATCAATGCAATAATAAAAAGAAGTATGATTATACCCCTTTTAATCATGGGAATAGAATGGGAAGAATACTAATGATAAATCTCCTTAAGATGTAATCAATATTGATAGATATAGAGGATTGAAATAGAACGTGAATTCATTCAATACTTCGTTTTCCCTTTTTATCAAAAACCTAGGATATATTGAAAATCGAATATACCACCAACGTTTTTGAAAGAATTCGAAGAATTATCTTTCATTTCTTTCATAAACACATTTTTCAATATTTGATCAATAAGAAGAAAAAAAAAGAAAGATACAATAAAAAGAAAGAAAGAAAGAAAGAAAAATACGAGAGGAAAAATACCCAAGAAACAAACATTTTTAAAAAAATCAATAGAACAGAATCTAAAAAAGCGTATTGAAACGAAAGAAATACGAAAAAAAAAGACCCAATCTCTTTTACAATACTGGTACTACAAAACGTTCAATAGTTTTGTTAAATGTAGTAATAGAGAATGGTTTACTGAAAAAATCATCAACACCTGCTGCAAAAGCATCCTCTGTCGTATCATGATCAGAGTTTGCTGAAAGACCAATAATCACTTGATGGCAAGGTTTCTCTTCCCTTATCATCCAATCTCTCCCTTCAACCTCCATCTTTCGTAATCTACGTGTTGCCTCTAATCCATCCATTACAGGCATCTGTAAATCCATTAACACTAAATCAAAACCTCTATCTGTTTCTTTCCACTTCTCTTCCAGCTTCTTTAATGCGACTTCTCCATTCTCTGCTGTCCATACTACATGACCTTGTCGTTTCAACATCATTGCTGACATCTTAAGAATCGATGGAGAATCATCCACTAATAAGATTTCAAATCTTCCTCCTCTTTTAGTACTTGCTAATCGCATGGATGAAGGAGCTGATTCATTCTTCAGATATAAAGAGGTTTCAAAACAATCAGAATCTTCTTTTGCTGCGGCTGATTGAACACTATCTGGTTTATAAGGAATAGAAAACCAAAATAATGATCCTTGTTTACCATCTTTCCGTGGTTTAACACCATATCTGCCTTTTAACGCTTCTAATCGTTTCGCTAAACTATACAAACCTAATCCCGTACCACCAGCGAGTCTTTGAGCTTGTTTAAAAGGATTAAATAGATTCTTCGCCACTTCTTCTGATATACCAATTCCGGTATCTTCAATTTCAAAAAGTAATGATGGAATGCTTGTACTATTCATTAATGAATCTAATTCAGTGAAGACTAATGAATGATCAGAAACAGTTGGAACAATCTTATTCAAATTGAAAGTTGAATTTTTCGATAATTCGGAAGTTAAATCAGTCGTTGAAGGAAGAGATTTTGGTGTCTCGATCTGTGCAAGTGTCGCAGTAATGGTAACATTGCCCTCTGTACTATATTTCACAGCATTTGATAATAAACACAATAGATTTTCTTGTAACCATTGTTTATCAGTAATAATATGACTACAAATATCATTTGATAATGAATTCAGTTGAATACCGATTCTTTCTTGGATATTAATCATACATTCAATTGGGAATTGTAACGCTTCTTTTAAATCAACTGTTTCATACTTGGGGACTAATTTCATTCCTTTACTTGCTTTTGTATAGTCTAAACAACGATTAATGGTCATTAACATGAAGGCATTTGTATTTCTTATGTTTGTTAAGCATGGTTGTATCGCGGCAAGACATTCAAGGAAGACATCAGGTGGGAGAACTTGATCAGGTTTTATTTTCAGCTGTGCCGCGAGAAGGATGTCTCGAATCATATCAAGACCATTTGTGAAGGAAGCCAAAGGCTAACACGTTGAGTTAATAAACAGAAAAAAGGGCAAGGGTTCAAAACTTACCGTCTTAAGGTCGTGAGCTACATTACTAATCATATGCCTCATTTCCATAGCATGATTCGCATCTGCGTTTTTCTCATTATCTTCTAATAATTGTTGAACTTTCTTTCGATTTAAAAAACCTTGAACTCGTTGATAATGAAGTTCTCCTAATAAGAATATAACGGTTATAAATCTAAGGAGAAGAGGAACAATCATGAAAATGGTGGTGTAGTTAGAATAAATAAGTAAAGCGATGGTTGGAAAATGGCATCCCCAGAGAAGGTATAAACGTGGCTCATAAATAATAGCCGTAAGAATTTCATAAGTAAAACACATTACTAGTATGGAGAAGTAATTTGCGAGGACATGATAGCTATTCTCTGAAGGGCAATCTACGGGTAGATCAACATATTGCATGAGCCGATGAAGTGTTGCAACATCATCTTGTGAAATATCAGGTGATAGATACTGAAATATTAATTTAACACTATTAAATTCTTCAGGTATACAAAAGTTAGAACCATAATGAATAACTTTAATAGCTTTTAAGACGAAAAAACAATTTAAAGTAAAAATAAGTGAAACTTGACAATAAGAATAATGTAAACGATTGTTACAAGGGAAGTATGAAGGAAAAGTTAAAATAAAACAACAAATAAGTCCAATAGCTAGTAGTATTAATGAGAGTATATCAAATGCTTTATAGTTGCCTCCTTGAATAGCGTCAACACATATCGAGCTTTCAACAATTGCCCAAATGATAATTAAAAAAGCAATTGTAAAAAGTGAAAATTTTGATCTTTGATCGAGACAATAAAGTATATATTCTTCTTGTAACGAAGGATTTTTAAATCGACCAAGAAGATCGAGTGATGTTTCGAGCATCCTCCTACTCCCCCTCCAAAGCTAAGAATAATAACACTTCAATTAGAAAAAAAAGGTCCACAAATCAAACGGTTGCAAATTGAAGCAAATGCTATCAGTTCCTATCCTTACCAGCAGCAGAACATTGGTCGTTACAATGAGCTCATCTTTCCTCATCTACTGCACCAAAACCGGACTGTAGAGCGAGGTGGGAGACCTTCTTTTTATTTAGCACTCCTTTGTTTAGTGTAATTTCATTTCATCCCGGGTTTTCCATCCCGGTAGTACGGCGCAGAGCAGAAGTTTTTGAAACAAATTGTTTTTTTGAATGTTTTTCTAATTTTTGAAACGATTTATATCAGAGAAAGAAGAAGTATCTCGAGGATTAGAAGGTATTTATAGTTCATTAAAATATTCTCTTTGTAGTTGGTAATAGAAATTAGGTATATTTTATTTGTTATCTTCATACTATTAGAAGGTCTAATCCGACGTCTTTCCTCTTACCATTTAAACGACTAATAAGACCATGTCACAACGATATAAACAACAAGAGAAAACTTATTATCTTTCCAATACATTATTTACATTAGATTCTAATTATTCTGAATTAAAAATATTAGGTAAAGGATCTTATGGTGTTGTTGT
>VKHI01000874.1:0-11781 GCA_015145745.1 Poterioochromonas sp. DS
AAGAATGATTTAAGAAGACAATATCCTATCATGTTTGCTAATGTTTATAATTCATGTGATTATGATTTTATGATGAAGTTTTTCCATCAATTTTGTGATCTAACAGGTCGTGTGACTATGCGTGATACATACACCCAAAACGGTGAGTCTTTGTAAACTTTCCCTTGCCCCCTCCCTTCATTGACGTTTATTCTAGGTCCTCCTTGCATCCTCACTTCCGAGGCTCGAGGTTTAGAAAGTTGTGGACAATTATGGTCTTTTCGTATGAATGATGCACCAGATCAATGTTTTCAACTCCAAACTATTCGCATTAGAGTTCGCTCTGATGGAACTTGTACGTGTGAAGCAACACATAAATATTCGGGAACAGCCATCATTTACGTGAATCCTAAGAAGATTCCAAAGATTTTAAATAGTTGTAAAGTGAATGAAAACGGAATCCTTCTCTTACCAAATGTACCAAGTCCGGGCATCTTTATCAAACAAACTCCTTATCCAACGATTGAAGATCGAGAAAATACTTCGTCTTCATCATCAAATGATGAATTATTAGCGAATGAATTAAATGAATTATTTGAAATTGATCAACAGTTATTAAGTGAATTTGTTTATAGTTTGCAAGGAGAAGAAAAAAATGAAAATAGTTTAACGGGGATTAGTTCTTCCTCAGATGAGGAAAGTGAATATTTGTTTTCTGTATTTACTGATTTAATGAATCCTGCACGTTCTGCTCCAAGAATGCCTGATCTAGAGGAAACATTGCCTTTAGGGTTCCCTTATGAATACGATGGGGATATTTCATTTCATTTAAATGAAGAATCAAAGATTTAAGTTCAAGACTTATTACAAGGAAATGAGGAGTCTCCCCCCTCCCCAGTAGGAATAGAGATAATAACAAAAGTTCTCACATCTTTCAATTACTTTTTACCTTATCTCTGATGTCATTTTATCGTTTGATTTCATTTTTGATTCTTTTACTCCTTTAGAAAGTTTCCTCTCTTCTTGATAGATTGTCAGACAAGAGAAATCAATAAATAATAGCTAGATGTGATTACACCCCCTCATTCTGTGTGAAAGAAGATTTTAAATGATTCTTGTTCTCTCTATAATCTTGTTTGGCAATTCCATAATACGGTCGTTTTTATGGAGACGACGATACGATGATTTTTCTGGGGTCAAATAGTAAAACATGTTGAAAAGTGTGAAGACAATACTCCTCACAAATGTCCCAACAAATGCTAATGATCCTCATCAAGAAAATCAAAACAATAGTATAGCAGCATACTCCATTAATGGTTTTATCAAAAGAGAAGAAAGAAAGAAGAAACGTAAAGAATTAGAAGAAGATGAAACTTCCTCTCTTTCTTCAAATGCTTCAGGTGAAATGACAACTTTAACCTATCATTTAATGTATATTCCTCGAATTTTAAAGAATGATTTAAGAAGACAATATCCTATCATGTTTGCAAATGTTTATAATTCATGTGATTATGATTTTATGACAAAATTTCTCAATCAATTTTGCGACAATTCTGCTAGTGTAACAATTACTGATTCTTATGCCAAAGACGGTGAGTTGTTTTATTTTCTCCCAAAATCTTCCTTTTTTAAAAAGATATTTGTCAGATCCTACGCGCACATTAAGTGCTGAAGGCCACGGACTTGAGCATTGCAGAACATTATGGGCCTTTCGAATGAATGATGCCCCTGATGTCTGCATGCAACTTCAATCAGTTCAAATGAGAATCCGTTCAGATGGAACCTGTACTTGTGAAGCAAAACATACTTACAAGGGAACAGCCATCATTTATGTGAATCCTAAGAAGATTCCGAAGATTTTAAATAGTTGTAAAGTGAATGAGAATGGAATCCTTGTCTTACCAAACTTACCCAGTCCTGGAATCTTCATCAAGCAAGCTACTCATCCGAAAGTTGAAGAGCAACAAACTCGTTCAGGAGAGGATGAACTTCTAGTGAGCGAATTGAATGAATTATTTGAAATTGATCAACACTTATTAAGAGAGTTTGTTCATAGTTTACAAGGTGAAGACACGAGTGAAAATAACTCAACAGACACTTTCTTAGAGGAAGAAAGTGAATATCTTTTTTCAGTGTTTACTGATTTAATGCACCCTGAAAGATTAACACCTCGAACGCCGGATTTAGAAGAAACACTACCATTAGGGTTTCCTTTTGAATACTATGGTGATTTAATATTTCGTTTAAATGAAGAATCAAAGATTTTTCATGTTGATCTCTCAACCTCTCTTGTGACAAAAGAGTAATTGATTCAGAGAAATCGATCTGTTTGTTATCATCAAATGAGGGAAGTCAAACTGCATGCTACGCCTTTTTGGAAACGTTGACTCACTCCAATATTATAATTTTTTTTTCAATTTTATGGCTTGACGTGACATAAATGAATGACTTGATGAATGAATGAATGGACAAATCACTAATTGAATTTTGTATTTTCTATTAATAATGAAAATTTTTCAAAATTTTCAATGATTTTATTTGCTTTTATTATTGTTTAATTTTTGTTGATATTTCTATTTTATTTTTGTATGCGCAAAAATTGATTGCTCGTTTGATTCTTTAACCTCGGAAACTATTAAAATATTTCAAAAATAAAAATAAAAATAAAAAGGAAAACATAAAATCAAAATATGATCATTCTTAGACTTCTGAGAAGACCATTCATTCATTACAGAAAAAGAACTTTATAAATTATTTTAAAATCATTTCATTCGAATCAAAGTATTTCTTATCAAGGTATACGACTATTTCACGATAATATCCCCATCTTCTCCCTAGAATCACTCTTTGTCAAACTAACTCCTTGTTTCAAATAATACTCACATTCGCGAGCTAATCTGTTTGAGTTGCAACATCAACTTTCTTATTAAATTTTTTATTTTTACAACAACATATAAATAGGATTAGACAATAAAGTATTGGGAATAGAAGAATCAATGCAAAATTTATAAGAATGGAATGATCTAAACCAATGATCGGACTATCACTACTACTTTCATGTATTACATGTGAACAACTTACAAAATTACATTGTAAACATAGTAATACATATAAATCATATAGCATATTCAAGTAAATCATCATTAAAGTATAAAATGTATAATTATTCGTAAGATCAATAGCATCAAACATCTCTAACGAACACACCCTAGCAATACCTCTATCTTCTTGCGTCTTTCTTACACCATTCATAAATTGTATAAATGAAATTGCAGATATAAGTTTAAATAGAAAGAAAATAAGAAAGAATGCGAAGGTATCAATGGGTAGATTATCAATGGTAGGTGGTTTACGAACATATGTATAAGTGTTAAAGACAATTCCTATATCAGAATTCAATAAACATCGTTCAATGAGTAAATATTTTAAAATTCTTGACAGTAGTAATGGTCTGTCTTTCTTTGATAAGAATTGAAAGAATTGGTCTTTCATCCAGACAAAGATAATAGGATCATCATCATCTTCTGCATCATCTTTGATAAGATGCTGGTTTTCTTCGTCCCTGCCTTTTGCTGTTGAAGATAACATTGCTAAAAGATTATGTGTCTCGAAAAATAGTTTTCAATACTGTCTCGTGTTCCAGGTTGCAGGTTGGTAAAAAACGATGGAATATTTCTCATTCTTTGCTTTCTTTTCATTCGTCTCTGTAGGTGTGGAAAAATGAGGTGTAAATCCCATTTGGGGAAATTGTTATTTTTGTCTTTATTATTAAAGACCAATCAGTTGAAAAAAAACTCGAATACTCTCTGCCTCTCTAAAATCGAACTAAAAGAACTCTGATGGAATTATCCTGAATATTGGACCCTATGCAAAGAAGCTCAAGAAAGGATATCAAAAATTTCAAAAACTATCAAAATAAAAAATAAAAAATCATGGAAAACAACGGAACAGAAGTCCATCAGTTTTGAATGCTTTTCATACATGTAGGATTTGTCTTTTAAAGTTTATCATTTCACAAACTTTCGCGACCATCTGTCCATTCTTTAAAGAGTGAACAAGAATATAAATCAGATGAAGGATATTTCTCAAATCTCAAAATATCTGTTCAAATGGTCCATTACCTTGCTGAGAATCAAGGTACGAATGAGATCGAGTCGAGAGATAAATCCTTTGATGACGGGACAGCAGAGACCAGGACACTTCTTTCTGTCGTACTCTTAAGAACTTCTCGTCTCTTCTATAGCAAGAGTGAGAGTGTTTCTCAGTTTGAACAGAGGATGAAAGAAGTAAATTCGCTGAGAAAATCTATTCATACGATCAGATTACTCGAGCAGAAGAGATGAGTAAATGTCATCAGATTTTTATGGACCTGTGAAACACTCATAATTATCTGATTATTAAGAGTCGATTGAAAGAGTCGACTCAATCTTATCTATCAGGTTTGTGTATTTGTGTAATTCTTAATAAAGGATTTGTATAACTCGCAGTATCTATTGACTTCATTGGGTTTATAAGGTGCACTCACTTCTGCTCGATATCCCCTCTTTACCTCTCATTCTCAACACAAAAGAAATTACAAATGAATGTCATTGCTGCCTTCCCAGAGGCTCTGTTGAAAGAAGTGCAATCCTATCTAAAGTATCATGGCGATTGGGTTGCTTTCATGAGCACTTCGAAAAGAATGTTTCATTTGAGTAGATACGAGACAATGGAGATTACTATCGAGGCAAGGCATTTGGTGCAAACCAGAAAGCTTCCAGAGATAGTGAGGAGACTACCCCATCCTGAGCGACAAGCATCGCACATGGTTGGTTACAATCAATGGACTTTCAGGAACAAATTTTAAAAAAATAATGCCAAGATACACCGAGTCAGAACTTTCGATAATAATTCTGCCTCAGTCTCAGTATTCAGGCAATGTTAAACAAAAGATTGTTTATAGAACAAAACAATCAATAATGAAGCACAAAAACAAAGAAAGTTAGACCACTTGGTAAAGAAAATGAGACAGGATAAAGAGGATACAGGATTGCTGCCCATCGTTTTGATCATTTTTGCTGTTTTTGCTGCTCTCCGGAAATGAGAGCTTTTATGATATTAAACGATAAAAAGATTCTGTTGTTCTTTTGTATAGTACAAGTTATAGTTGATCAAAAATTTTTGTAATTAAAACTTTCTTATTATTTAATGGATTATGGGAAAGCTTGCAGAAAGGTACAGTCAAATAAGTATTAGACAGGGTTACAATCATTAGACATTCTAAGAAAATTAAAGAATAAAATAATTCAAAGATTCCCACTTAAACAACTCGAAATTTAACGAAGCTACTACGAAGAAAAATAATCAGAAACAACAATTTAAAGACAAAACTACAGTACATCGAGATTAAATGAAATGCACTCGATGGGAATCTTGACTCCAATTAGAAGAATAAGTATTTAAGGGGTAAACAAAAGATGACTCATAAGAAAAGAAACAAAACAAAATAATGCCTACTACAATGAGAGTCTGGTTACGAGAGGGAAGTAATATCAAGGAACCCTAGGGTTAAAGAACTCAATCATCTATGAAAAACACAACAAGAAAATAAAGTTTCCTTTGATGAAAGAAGCAAACAACAAAAGAAAATGTCAAGAGCATACATAAATTTTAAATTTGCTCTCTTTCTATAAATTTTTTCGGATTCTTGGAGGTATAGCATAAGAATATCTTATCAAGAATCTAATTTTTCAGAATGAGATTTAAATGATTCTACGTAAATGAAAAGTTTCTTTCACGCCATTGGTTTTAGTTGTTGCATTCAAATATTCTTCCGTTGTTAATCTTCTTCGGCCAGTTATCACCTTCGTAAAGTATGTAACACGTCGAACACAAGCATTTGTAGAATCACCAACAAATAAATTATTATTGGTGTCAGCCCAGAAAAATTTACCCCCACTATTAAATAGTGCTGAGGTGGCAGCACCATCTTTATAACCACCAGGGGTACTTCCTGCAACAGTTTTAAGAGACCAAGTAGTTCCGCCAGCATTTGGAGTCAAAGAACGAATTTCACTACCGTCTGGGAAATAGACAGTATTCCCACGAATGAGAAGACCAACCGGCACATCGAAGAATTTAAGACTTGTAGATGCGTAATCTCCGTCGCTAATAATTCCAGAAGTATAAGGACCGGCAATAGTTGTCACTTGATTACTTGATAAATCTATCTTATTGATACGATTCGAATCTGTGAAATAAAGATTTCCTAATCCATCCCCAGCCAACCCAACAGGTGTACTATAAGTAAAGCTATTTGATGGAGTAATACCAATTAAATTACCTGTAGAGATAGTAATTTTATACACACGAGATGAGTCTGTAATATAATAGCTATCATCTCCATCGCCCCAAATACTATATGGGTTGGTAAGCGAAACAGCAGTAGTAGCAACACTGCCAGTAGTGCTACTCCAAGCAGTTGATCCACCCCCTGCATACTTGTATACTGGATTAACAGTTGGAGATGTCGACCAGCTAATGCGACGAATGTAACCATTACCATAATCAGCGACGAATAAACCATTGCTATCTCCCCAAAGACCGCGTGGGGCTTTAAACTTAGTGCTCAACGCTGCAGTACCATCAGCAGTAGCCGTACCGGAACCTGAGCCTGCAAACATTTGAATGGTACCTGAGCTATCAACTTTATAAACGTCACTAGTAACAGTTATTTCAGTGATATATAAGTTGCCAGCGGTATCGCCCCAGATTCCACCTGGTTGTCCAATGACAGTACTTGTTGCAGCGCCAGTACTAATGGCAGCAGAAGTTAGCTTTTAAGTTTGGCAAACACCAGCGGCTACAGAAACCATAGACGGCCCTGAGGAAGGTGCCGCCGTTGGAGGAAGGGTTGGATGCGCGGTTCCTGAGGTAGGAGATGTGGTTGGCGCTAATGAAGGGATTAGTGTCGGAGGTAAGGAGGGGGCTGTCGTTGGTCCCTCAGTCGGATCGGTGCTCGGAGCAAACGAAGGCTTCTCTGTTGGTCCCTCAGTCGGATCGGTGCTCGGAGCAAACGAAGGCTGCTCTGTTGGTCCCTCAGTCGGATCGGTGCTCGGAGCAAACGAAGGCTTCTCTGTTGGTCCCTCAGTCGGATCGGTGCTCGGAGCAAACGAAGGCTGCTCTGTTGGTCCCTCAGTCGGATCGGTGCTCGGAGCAAACGAAGGCTTCTCTGTTGGTCCCTCAGTCGGATCGGTGCTCGGAGCAAACGAAGGCTGCTCTGTTGGTCCCTCAGTCGGATCGGTGCTCGGAGCAAACGAAGGCTTCTCTGTTGGTCCCTCAGTCGGATCGGTGCTCGGAGCAAACGAAGGCTGCTCTGTTGGTCCCTCAGTCGGATCGGTGCTCGGAGCAAACGAAGGCTTCTCTGTTGGTCCCTCAGTCGGATCGGTGCTCGGAGCAAACGAAGGAGCAGCGGAAGGTGGCGCAGGCAGATCCGCTACCACTATGCGATGATTGTCCCTATCAGGCAGGTATAGCTTGTACCCTAATCCCTCTCTCTCTTCTCCCCACACTCCCTGAGGATGGAACACCACATTCTTTATGCTAACCTTTGTAAAAGGTCCTCTCGATCCTTGCACTCCAACTACCGTTGTGATCAATCCTGTTGTGGCGTCGACCTTACGCACCACCGAGCCATAAGACTCTGAAATATACACATTTCCGTTCTTCGATACCCAGATACCTGATGGACTACTCAACGCCGCTGACGTTGCAGAACCTCCATCTCCTTCATTCAACAAGGACTTCGGATCTGCTCCCCCTGCTATGGTCACGACCTTGTTGTCTGATGCAAGCTTTCTCGCGAGGTTGCTACCATACTCTGTGAAGTAAATGACTGCAGGTAAGATACCGTCCCCTGAAGTGCCAAAGATGGCCCTCGGCTTGGAGATCAGAGTTGCTGGACCGAGATGTGAGTCTCCATTGTAAGAGCATTGTCCTGCTTGACCTACTACCGTGCTAATCGTACTGTCCACTCCTGATATCTTTCGGATCGTGCATTTGTGCAACTCTGTGAAGTACACATCGCCGGCCCCTCCGCCCTCTGTCGAGCTACTATCGGCCCACACTGCATAGGGACTAAACAACTCAGCATTCACTGCCAACGATCCGTCTCCTGAATACCCGCGCACTCCGCTTCCAGCTATCGTTGACACCTTTTTCGACACTAGGTCGATTGCTCGTACTCTGGCATTTCCCAAATCACACACCACTAAACGATCACCGGCTCCCGAGATGCCTCGAGGACGGGAAAAAGCTGTGGATGTAGCAGCTAAGCCATCGCCATTGAATCCAGCTCCGCCTACACCTCCCACTGTCACCACATTGTTTGTTACATCCACCGCTCTGATCAAATGGTTCTTCGAGTCTACGAAGTAAACAACCCCTGTGGTATCGCTCCACACAAACTGAGGAGCAGTGACTGTCGTAGAGGCGTCAGAGGCTGGACCGTCTTGGAATCCTGCATTGCCTGACACTCCGACGAGCACTTGGTAAGGGTTTCCATCAACTGGATCAGAGACAGGATAAGAGATGGGAGGAGGTAATTTGGCATTGGCTTGCAATTCAAAAGAGTATCCCTTCTTAGTATTGGTTGGAGGGACAGCAAAAGCTATGGCAAGTACAGCAAGAACAACAACAAAATTGAGAATGCAAATCATTCTTGTTCCTTATTAAATATATTGTGTTATAATTTTTTTTTGTGCAAGTCTCTTTTCAGTTCTTCGAGGAACCTTCCGTAACACTATTTTGATCCGTTGAGTTCCGTTGCTTGCAATTCTTTATCCGTTGAGAAACACACACATCCCTTCAAAATGAAGACCTGTTTCATTGACGAGTATTCAGATTCAGGATAAAATCTATAACAATCATATTGCTATAATTCAATCAAAAGATTTATTGGAAAAAGTTTTTGAGAAATTGTAATACAGGAGTAGAAATGTCTTCTTTTCAACATCAATATCAAAATACTGTTGGAAAAAAGACTACTTATAGATGAATGAGAAGAAGCTGTGCAACTTCTTCTAATTCCTTGCGCTTCACAGTTTTCATCATCTTTTCATCAACGGTAAATTCAAATCACAACCAATTCAGAACTTTCTTTCTTTCTTTTAACAGAGCGAAAACTTCCTTCAAGTTTGTGAGGTTGTTTCCCTTTTTAGAGAAGGGTGTTTCGCCGAGAAGTAAATTCGAAGTAAAGGTTCTTCACGCGCACAACTTACTCCAAATGCCAACTTGTATTCGACAAAGTCATTAAACAGGTAAACAAGAGGTGGTTTGACTTGGTATCAAATGCATGATGCGCCAGATCAAAGATTAGAATTAACAATCAGTACCAAATTGTACTGATTAAAGTCCGATCTGATGGTACTTCTACTTCCTCGGCTAAATATACATACACTGGTACTGCAGTTATTAATGTTGATCCGAAAGAAATTCCTTACTGTAGAAAAAAAGTGAATCGGTTATATTCTTGACCAAGGCTTCCTACTCCTTCTCGCGCACTTCCTGCATCTACTCTCCTCTACTCCTAACAAACGATAAAGCTGTTCGTAATGCATGGAGGACTAAGGATTTGCAAGATTCAGATCCTGTTTTAAATGATATTAACAAAATTATGAAAGAGAAGAAAATGAATATTTATATCATTTATTTGATGCATCGATGAATCTTGTACGAAAACATCCCAGACCATTTGATCCTAATGAATCTTTACCTTTAGGATTCCCATTTCACTTTGTAGGATATTTTGATTTACATTTAGATTCAGAATCAAGAATTCATACGAATGAATTGAATTCCTTTTTAATAACAAAAGCTCCAAGAGAGTTTGTATGAAAGAAAGACAACGCATGTTCTTTCTTTTTTGTATATAATAATTAACACTGCACACGAAGGATATCCTCCGTTATTTTCACTTTTGATTTACTTTTTCTTTTTATCTTATATATTTGACGGAGGATGGACATTCGTCGAAAGCCTAGAATAGGATACAGTACCAAGTATCACACACGGTTGGTTACAATCAATGAACAAATCAATCAATGACTTTCAGGAACAAATTAAATCCACTGTTCCTACTTAAACTAACTAACTTACAACAATACTTGGCTAATAATATAAAGAAACACCACAATTTTCATAAATACACAGAACAAAAACAAAAGAAAAGCACTACAACAAAGAAAGTTATACCAAAGTACGGTATCATGCGGAAAGAAAGTATCAAGAAAATCTCTGTGCAATCCTCGCCTCATTGAAATTTCCTTAATTTCAAACTAACTTTAATTGCAGAAAAACACAAAAACAATAATAATTGAACGGAGTAAACAATAAGGCAATGAAAACAAAGGATTAAATTTAAGGGGATAAATTTCAAATTGTTGTACGGTTTTTTCCCAGCTTCTTGAAAACATTATCTTTAATAATTCATATCAAGAAGCTTAAAATAAAATTTTAAATGCTTCCACGTAAGCGATATCTTTCTTTTGTAGTAAAGGTTTTTAGTTCTGATGCTGTTTCATTCCAGTATTCTTCAGCCGTTAGTCTTCTTCGACCAGTGATCTCCTTGGTAAAGTATGTAACCTTTCGTACACAATTATTACCATAATCACCAACAAATAAATTATTATTGGTATCAGCGCATATGTATCGGGCATCATTAAATTCTGCGGAAGTAGCAGCACCATCCTTATAGCCGCTACTACTTCCTGCAACAGTCTTAAGAGACCAAGTACTTCCATCAGAATTAGGAGTCAAAGCACGAATTGCATTATTAAGAGCATAATAGACGGTATTCCCGCGAATGACAAGACCTGATGGTGCAGTTAATAATTTAATACTTGCAGATGCATAATTACCATCAACAGTGGAACCAGAAGTTGAGGTGCCGGCAATCGTTGTTATTTCACCATTTGATGAATCTATTTTATTTATACGATTTGTATCAGAGAAATAAAGATTTCCTAATCCATCCCCAGCCAACCCAACAGGTGTACTATAAGTAAAGCTATTTGATGGAGTAATACCAATTAAATTACCTGTAGATGCAATAATCTTATACACACGAGAGGAGTCTGTGATATAATAGCTATCATCTCCATCACCCCAAATACAAGATACGCTGGTCAGTTTCACTGAAGTAGCAGCGACGCTCCCACTAGCGCTACTCCAGGCAGTTGTTCCACCTCCCGCATACTTGTATACTGGATTGATAGTTGGAGATGTGGACCAACTAATGCTACGAATTAAACCATTGGCGTAGTCAGCCACGAATAAACCATTGCTATCTCCCCAAAGACCGCGCGGACTTCTGAACTTTGCGCTCGTTGCAGCGGTACCATCAGGGGAAGCTGCACCAGCGCCCGAGCCTGCAAACATTTGAATAGTGCCTGAGCTATCAAGTTTGTAAACAGCGCTAGTGAGAGTCTGTTCAGTTATGTATAAATTTCCGGCAGTATCGGCCCACAATCCACCTGGCTGACCAATGATGGTACTTGTTCCAGGGCCTGTTGTGATAGGGGCGGCTGTTGCTTTTTTGCTGGGATAAACACCAGCTATGATAGAAACCATAGATGGACCTGAAGATGGTGCTGCTGTTAGAGAAAGGGTTGGGGGAGCACTCTCTGAGGTAGGAGATGTGGTTGGCGCTAATGAAGGGATTAGTGTCGGAGGTAAGGAGGGGCCTGTCGTTGGTCCCTCAGTCGGATCGGTGCTCGGAGCAAACGAAGGCTTCTCTGTTGGTCCCTCAGTCGGATCGGTGCTCGG
>VKHI01000876.1:0-11730 GCA_015145745.1 Poterioochromonas sp. DS
TATTTGAATTACCATTAGGACCAGTTATTATTAAGAAAATTGATCATGGTTGGATTACAACCAAACCAATTACAAGACTTGATGAAGCAGTTGGGGAAGTAATTTATTTCTTCAATCGTTTATTTATTATGAATGGTAGATTCGATAATATTCAGATGATTAATACTTTATTATTCTTAGGACATAAAAAACAAGTTTATGTCATTAATAATATTGAATTATTATTATTATCCCCACCACTCTCTCCTTCTCATCATCATAGTCATATCTCTCATTATTATCCTCGTAGTGGAAGGTATGTTCTTCGTGAGAATTCCTTTTTTTATTGTTATTATTGTATTGAAGAGAGGAAGATATTCATTGTTATGAAAGCCAGTGAAGACTTTCCTCGATCTCCATCGACGAAAATATGTCAACAACTTTATGGTTATAGTTTGATTCGTGGTGTTTTGTATTGTATGATCATGAAATCTGGTCTGAGGAGGGTTGAGAAGATTCTCACTTCTAAAGACTTCACTAAGGCAATTGCAAGAGGATTAAGTGAGTTTACAGGGAAAGGAGTATTAAATGTGATTCATCACACAAAGCATCTCTATACTATTGAAGGAAGTGAATCACAACTGCGTTATGTTATATCGAATAATAGTTTATCTACTACTAGTGATCTAGGACTCCAATAGAGAGAGTAGATAATTCACTAATTGTATTGCTTTGGTCATGTGTTTTTCTTCTGAGTGTTTTGAGTATTGTCTATTCTATTTTTAATATGTTAATAATTTCATATCCTCGAACTTTAATTATTAAACTCTATTGAAACGTCCTTAAAACTCTATTGAAGGAGACCCTGTCCCTCAGCCGGTCGATTCATCAAATACGCGAGCTTGAAATTGCATCACACGAATATCCCTTTTTGCTGAAGACTTCGATATTGATCAAAATCAGTTTCGACTTTCATCAAGGAAGAGTTCCACTTGAAATCGGCTTCTAGTAAGAAATCATAAGATTAGTAATGAAGTTCAAACAGAGTGAGGAGAGGAAGTGAAGATGTCAAGCTAGTTGTTCATGGAAGGCTCATTATAAATCTTTTTCGTTTCATCAAAATATTTTATGACAAAGCATTGCGTTATTGGAAAAAGTAAATTAATCATCGCCCTCAAACAACTCAATACAACAACTCCTAACAACTATCACTTACCTCATATATTTCACTTCGACGCTTCATTAGACTCTTGCACTAACCTTACGACTCTTCCATGTTCAAAGAAAGGATCATTCAACACTGAAGGTGATCGATTTGGATGATTATAATCAATATGACTTCCGCGAAAGCGAAATATCACCATTTCTCTCGTTCCTTGAGGAATATTCAACAATCCTTCATAATCAATACCAGATTGTATCGCATCTTCACTTGTAGTGATATTCTTTCCACCACGATGTGGTAAGAGAACATGCACGAAAACACAATCACCTGCTTTTAATTGAACTTTGAAAGGTTCTCCGAGTGATGGAAGGGTTTTCAGTCTCTTTTCTTCTGGGTAGGACGACCAATTCCGCGAAGCGTGTGTTCCAGGGAAGACAGTAAAGTTTCCCATATCAAGTGAGTCAATATCCACTAATGCAACGGCTATTAGGACGGTCCATGGATCAGGGAAACGAGTTCCATAGTCATTGGCTTGTCCATCAATGTGGTACTCTGCACCAGGAGTATAATTAAGTATAGAGGGTGAATAATTGACTAATGGAGTTCGATACGCTACTTGATTGTAAAAACAACTCGTTGGTTTGCTTCCAATGATATCCTCTAATCGTCCGAGGATCTTTGGAGAGTTTAAAACCATATTTAATAAAGGAGCATGCTCGATAGGAACTTCTGCAAGTGTTTCAAGGTTTAATAAAAGATGAATACGCCAATCATCTTGTCTTTTACTCATTGTTAGCCATGATTTATACTGGGAATCAATGTATTCTCTTGCTGCACGAACTCGAGAAGGATCAATAGCATCGCGGAGAAAGCAGAACCCTCGCTGGTGGTAACTTAATGCTTCATCTGGAAGAAGTTTACAATCAGGATAATCCTCTTGTTTAAATCGAAAGTAGAGTTCAGAATCACATAAATCCTTCGGTCCGAACACATGCATCTTTATCTCCTTCTCCGTGTACAGAACACCTTGTTCCTCGGCATACTTCGAAAGACCTACATAAGCCTCCTTTAACTTCTTCCCATTCATGTTTTCAGTTGTATTTAATTCAAAAAGATCGATGCAATACTTCTAATTCTTCCTACATCCCTTCATAAATGAATTGAACAAATTTATGGTGATGAGAAAGCCAGGAAATTACCAGGATTTATCAAGGGAAAAGGAAAGAATTTATGGAGGAATTCCTTGGGAAAAAAAAAGCTCTTTCGCTTAAATTTACGACGTACTTATTGTGCAAGACGAAACTGCTTCGTTGACTTGGGTCTCTTTGTTGAGTGTTGGATCGAGTATTTCTTCTAGGTCTCATCACTTGCGTGCATTTGCAAACTTATCGAGATGGCAAATAAAAGGTTATTGATTGAATATCAAATTGATTTCAATCGTAGAAGATATAGTCCGAGAAGAGAAAATTATGACACTACGGAAAGTCTGGAAGGAAGTATTTCCGGAAGCCAGAAAAGTATCAGCCTTCACGCGAAAGCAAAACAATCCAATTTAATTGAGAGTTTAACGACACCTGTTGTGAAGAAGGAACCTTCCGATCGTCCTTTTTCACCAGCTGTGTTACAATCAACACCCAAGTCATTAGGAGTGTCTTATGAATTGAGATCACTGAAATCAAAGCCTACACCCACAAGGAATGGTCTGGGAACAGCCACTTACAATAGTTTTCTACGGGCGTCGAATGGCATGTATCGTGATATTGATAGGTTTCTTAAGAAGGATTATCAACCTATCACACAACCATCCTGGGATGAACGATTTGTCTATGAGAAACCACTTCAACCTCCTCCGAAGACACCAAATTCTTCACCTTGCAAGAGGAAAATAAATGAATCTGGTTTTAACCAGAAGAATTGAACTCTGTCTGATTTGATGGAACAAGAAGAGTTCATTCACAAAACTCCTTTGTCTACTAGCTCCTTTAAACGATTTCCATGATGATTTTTTTTAAAGTTTCTGTTATTTTTTTATAATTTCTAATTTCGCGGAAATTATATAGGACGAGTTATCTTCGATTTCCCCATTATTTGCTTCTTTCTTCTCTCCTCACATTATTTGTTTCTCATTTATATATTTTTTATTACTTCCTTTCTCATCCTCATTCTCATTTACATTGTATTACATTTGTTTTTCTAATTTTCGTGGTTCCCTCTCTCATCCCTCGCATAGGAGCAGCATTCGAAGAATGTTGCATAGATCGGTCATTCACCAGGTTATATATTCGAAACAGATTACGAAGGGAGAGGAAACAACAATTTCCTCAAATTATTTTATATTAGTTTTCTTCAAGATTAAGTGGTTTTATTGGGTTGTTGCTCACCAACAACAATCAGGATACCAAATCCTCATCTTATGAAGAATATCTTATTTCGCAAGGTATTATTATTTCCCTTTTTTTGAACAGTGTTAACACCCACTTTGATATTTGACATGAGATCCGATTTTAGTGATTCGAAATTATTTATTTTTAATTCCTTCTTCTTGTTTTTATCTTGTAAGTAAAAAGAAAATAACTCGCACAAGTTGCTCTATCATGAAGAATGAATAATCTATCTTTTTTTTTTTTAAATTAATTTCAAGGGAAAGAAATATTTTCTTGGATGTCCTCCCTGAACTACAAGCTACACTACATGACTAAGAATAAAGAGCAAAATGCTCAATTTTGAAACTCTGATCCTCCGTCACTTCTCAGAAGTCAGATCTAGTAATATCAAAATACTTTTACTTTGTTTCTGAACGAGCAGTAATGTGATAGTTACAGTAAGTTGATTTAGCAGAGAAATAGCGTGCGTTCAAAGAAGTCTCATAGAATGGGGAATAATCCAACGCTCCAGTCAAAGTCTTCCCATAAGAGTACAATTCCATCGTAGCTCCACCACCAGTCATGGAATAAGCTGTGGTTGTACTAGAATAAATGGTAAGAGAATGTTGCCCACAGCCTGCCTCAGCGGTAGCATCAAAATAAACTCTGACAGTCTGATTCAAATTGGAAAAACCACCAAGATAGTAATAATACCCATTCGAATAGGGAATATCTCCTTCTGATTTGAAATCATAGCCAGTGTCAATAGATTGGTAGGTAATCACAGGAGTAGTCGTCGTTGCAGCCTTTGCAGTGGCAATCAACGCCACAATGCCAAGAAAGAGAAGAAAGAAGTTCATCTTTATTTCTTTTTCCTTTATAATGTAAAAAATAAATGTGAATAAATTCTTTAGAAGAAGAGATTGACCATCAATCTACCCATCTGATTTGTTACATGGCTTTACTTGTTACTTGTTACTTGTTACTTGTTGCTTGTTACTTGTTGCTTGTTACTTGTTGCTTGTTACTTGTTGCTTGTTACTTGTTGCTTGTTACTTGTTGCTTGTTACTTGTTGCTTGTTACTTGTTGCTTGTTACTTGTTGCTTGTTACTTGTTGCTTGTTACTTGTTGCTTGTTACTTGTTGCTTGTTACTTGTTGCTTGTTACTGGTTGTGAATTTGAAAACTTTAAGGTTTTTTTCTTTTTTGCGCGTTACCAGGAACTTTGCAAGTATCAAGTCATATCTAACTTCATATCATATGAATTTCATATGATTCTATGGTGTGGTAATTCAGCTCAATAAGGTTGATCACTTTTCATTAAAGTAGAAAACTCATTGCTTTTGTGCTCCAATTATATCCAACTTAAGTTATTCCTTTGTCAAAATAAAAATCAATTCTCCGGAGGTTGCTACTTCCTCAGTTTGTACAAGAGACGAAAAAATGATACATTTTCTAAATTATTTTAATCGGTTAACAAAAAGAGAAAGAAATTTTTTGTATGTCTTCCTTCACTACAAGCTAAGAACAACCTAAAACAATAAAAGGGGCAAGGGAAAAAAAGCATTCAAACCATGACCTCAGCAAGGTAGAAAAAAGGAAGCGTTAAATCCTTTATTTTTACTTTGTATTTGAGTAAGTTGTTACATGATAGGCACAGCTAGATGATTTAGCATAGAAATAACGTGTATTCAAAGAGGTCGAAGAATATGTTGGATAATCCAAAGCTCCGGATAAAGTCTTTCCAGAAGAATGAAACTCTTGTGTGGATGGACTGATACTAGTGTATGTGGCCTTTGCTGGTAATTCTTCAGAATAAAATGTAATAGAAGCACTCGAAGGATATGCGCACGCTGGATCAATGGTAGCCTCAAAATAGACCTTGGCAGTCTGATTTAAATTGAAAAAACCACCAAGATAGTAATAATAGGATGTATTAGGGACATCACCTTCTGATTTGAAATCAACACCACTATAAATTGCTTGGTAGGTAACAACAGGAGTGGTGACAGCATTCACTGTTACAAGAAGGAAAGCAGCAATTCCGAGAAAGAGAAGGAAGTTCATTTCTTTTCTTGTTTGTTTTTAATCTATGAAACAAACAATCAATATGATTTAAAAAAATGAATACAGTCCAAGATATTTACTATCCTTTTTTCTCTTACCTCTTATTTGTATGATATTGTTATTTACTGATTGCTTGAGAAGAAAACCAAGTGATGATATAGCGCAAAATAAAAAGATATACGAAAAGATCGTTTTTTTGTTTTCTTTCAGTTTTTGTAGAAAGATATATCGATATCTATCTATCTCACACTGAAAAGCAGGATCTTAATAAATTGATGTCGCTACGATTTCTTTTGTAACTAACATGATATTTTTATATTTAAAATAAATTCAATCAATGAAGTGTTACAAACAATAAATATTATCTCCTTGCATCATAACCACAATAAAGCTCTTTACACCGATGACTATACCTCTCCGTTGATTCTCCTAACACTAACCACATCATAATTGGCTTTATCAATACTGTCGGTAACCTTGACAACACACAAGACTTCGCTGATTGACTCTGAGCGATCCAAAATAATCGTTCCACATCCCAGTATAATCGTAATATGACTGCAATCTCTGCTGCCATTCTACGATGAGAGAAAGAAATCTTTGGTTCTTCACTCCGATAACTCGCAAGAAAGATTAAACCATCGATATTTTCATCATTTAATAGATGAATATGATTCGAACGATTCGCTGTAATCGAATATAACGCTCTAATAGATCTTGACCATAATAAAGACGTCGGGAAATCAGCGTTGAGAAACTTTGTAAATAATGATTTTGTTAATAACTTTGTACCACCTGCTAATACTAATATATCCTTTGCTTCAGGTATATTTGTTAAAAACCATACAGTCAATGCACGATGATATGCTTCAGGATAGAAATTAATCGAAGAAATCTTCTTCCCTTCTAATCCTAAAGAATATTCATATAATAATGCCATAATTAAGCTGGGGAATCTTTGTAATAATTGTTTAAATGTACTAAATTCATGATGATATATCTCTTGTAATAGTTTTGTAGAGAAAATTCCTGATAATGCACGGAAGATTCGTAATTTTAATTGATCAAATCTTGTTTCATCACGTGAAGTTGAATGAAAATTAAATGAATTTGGTTGATTTACTTGCATATTAGGACTATGATTATGTAGTAATAGTTCTAATATATGGATTAACTTCGGGATAATTGGGTAAAAGACGGGTGGTGTATTCCCTTCCAATGATTGTATAATATTGGCGACTATCCAGATTGACAGTTCAAAGGATATCTTACCTTCCTCTTCATCAGCTAAGAACGCATGATGGAGGATTTTCGAATCTTCTCTTTGTTGAATGGATGTTACGAGGTAGTGAACAAACGAAGGTATGGTTAATAATCTATGGAGGAAGGAAGGGCTTTGGTACGCGACGGTATTACCAATCCCTATTAATAAATATCGCCAATATGAATATTGACGATGAACATATTCAAGAAGACATTCAATAAATTCGTTTGTCCAGATGACATCATAAACATAGGATCGATCAGACTCATGTAAGTGAAGAGCAGAGGAAGCAATAACTTCACAATCACGGAAGGTAATGACTACTGAATCATGTTTCAGACATTGAATAATTTTTTGTGATGATATTAAAAGCTTTCTTGTTGTTTCTGATGGTGAGAAGGAAGACATTCCTTGTGGAATGAATTTAATATATTTAATTAATTTAATTATTATTTAATTAATAATCTGCAAAGAACAATAACCATATGCATATCTTATCAATATGCATACATCTTATTTGTCTTATTATGAATGAGAAGAGAAGAATTTAGAGAATGATCTTTATCATAGTAAATCTTCCAATTGATATCCTACATCATCTCAAGTCCTTCTTGAGACGAAATGTCTTTATTGCTTTAGTCAGTTCATCCAAGAAACTCTTTGGAAATATCCGTAAACAGACTATTTATTATCATCTTCCTGAAGAATTATCTTATCGATTTTGTCTTTTTGATGATCTACGAGATCAAATTATTCTCGGAATCGAAGATTCGAGACATCAAATCGAATTAAATTTATCAGAAACATCTTTGTTCCATCATGATCGAACAGGAGAAGCAGAGGTTTTCGTGAAAGTTCATCGTGCAAAACTGAAGAACTATCGTGGTGATTTATCCTTCCTTCGTTACCTTCAACAAGTGGAATTCTCTGGAGATATACCTGACCTCTCAAAGTTTCCCATAGAAAACAGTCTTCTATCAATAAAGCTTCTTAATGGTAACAGCTTTACTACTCTCCAGCACTCCTTCTCTTTCGTCAGAAAATGTGAGATCATATCTTGTCAGTCTATTGAAGATTTCACTGGTCTACAAGGGATTCCTGAGGTACACATAGCAAACTGCAATGCGATGACCTATCTGAAGGGTCTCGGAAACCATCAATCGTTACACATTCGTAACTGTCGCAGACTTGTCAGCATCCCACCTCTCGGTTTAACGAAGGCAGTCACAATTTCCGACTGTGTCTCATTAGTGGATGTCTCGGGACTGTTAGGAATTCCCTCTGTTTGTTTGAATAGTTTAACTAAATTAATAAGTTTGTCAGGTGTAGGAAATCATCATTTCATTCGACTTCGTGAATGCTATAACTTAGAAGATGTCTCTTCTCTTGTATCCTGTAAGACTGTGATTATAAAGCATTGTTCCAAGATCAGAAGCATTGAATGTCTTGGTCAAGTACCTCATCTTGAATTGTATGATAGTTTCAGGGACATCGTTCTACCTTCAACTTTCTCGAATGAGAGATTAGTCTTACAACTACCTGACAAGAAGGCATTATCCCCAGTTCTTAACCGCACCACATTACATCGTCTCGAATTATCCCGCTGGAATAGTCTTAACATAGGATCCTTTGAGTTCTTGACATATTTAAAAATAAGAGAATGCGATGATCTCGAAGACATTAGCCCTCTGAGGAAGACAGAAGAATCTCCAATATTTAATTATTGAATGTTGTTACAAATTAAAGAGAGTTGAAGGATTCCATTCAATGAAAAGATTAGTCTCAGTTTTTGTCAAGTGGTCTCTGTAATAGGATTACGAGACATTGATACAGTGATATTAAAGAATGTTCCACGATTATCAGAAGTTGTTAACATCGAGAACATTAATCTATTTGTTATTCGTAATCGTAATGCTGTTCTTTCCAATAAGAATGCAGAGGATGTACCAAAGGTTTTCAACTTTAAGAATATTAATTGTCTTATTTTGGATTGTTTGTTTGGTTTTCAAAGTATTATTGGGAAAGGTGATATAGAAAGACTTGTTATGTTATCAAGCACAGTAAGTGATGTAACTATTGATGGGAGAATCAATAGATTAGAGGCAGAGAAATGTCTTCAACTTTCGTCAGTAGAAAAGGTTCATTCAGTTGGAAAGATTTCCCTCGTCGAATGCCCGCAACTGAATTTACCATGTTCAACAATAGAGAATGAAGAAAAGATTGAGAATTATGCAACTTAACTAGATTGTCTATTTGATCTCGTGTAAGTCTTAAAGTATTTTCATTACCAAGTTCCATTCCCTTTATTCTTTTCACCTTCTTTGTTGTCTTCCTTTATTATCACGCATATATTACGCATGCAAGTTAAAATCTATTTTCTTTCCCTCAAACTATAAATATGAAAGACAATCAGCTTCAATCAGCCGGGAAAGAAAAAATTTCTTGTTCGTTTGTGTCGTGTGCAATGATTTCATCAAGGTTATTCTGAGTAGTAGTATTAATATTTGCAGTAAATCTAGAAGGAAAGAAAAACAAAACCAAAAGAAAAGAAAAGAAGAACAACATAATCATCATCAATCATTCATTCTCTGAAAACTTTAAGAAAAAATAATAATCATAATACAATTATAAAAGGAATAGAAGAAATATTCATTGTTAGTTGTCATTGATGGATATTATCAACGATCTAACACAATTATAATAAAAAGAAAGAAAGAAAGAAAAAAAGGAAAACGATACAGACCATTTCATACTCCAACTACTATAGTCTGCGAATAAATCAGAATATCACAGAGAATTATCATGCAAAAGAAGAAGAAGAAGAAAACAGCATCTTATTGCTTTCAATAATTGCTTTTAATAGAATTAACTCGTTGAATCTGAGGACTGCTAACTACACTATTACCATCTGCTCCATGGACACTCGTTGGATACAAGCCACTGCTTCGGTGGGAATGAGAGGATTGGGGAGGTTTAAACTCATAAACTGATAAGATTGGATTGCCTTTAGGGTCATATGGTCCACAGCTACTCATGAGCTTCTCTTTGCTAAAAGTAAAACCTTTACGGCCAGGTGATGCTAGCTTCACTTCTGCTACTTCGGCTCCAGTTGATGCAACCACAGTTGTCGCTGATGATGTACGCACTCGTTGAGGAGAAGGTGCTGATAAGGAATTAGAAAGATGTGAAGCAACAGACAATCCACTATAGTGACCAGGTCCAGGTGAAGGATTACGACTAGAGATAACTTTCCGAATGAGAAGATTTTCAATTGATTTAATATTCCTACAAAAAATAGAATAAAATAGAGTAAATGAGACATCATATGTATATAGAGATCATAGAGATTATTGATTTACCTTTCTTCAAATGATGATTTTACTTTTGACATAATTTTCTTTGTTTCTGGTGCAATAATTACTGGTTGGAAAGGTCTACTCAAGGAGAAGGAAGAGATAGCAGTAAGATAAATGTTTAGAGAAATTGGTTATAGGCTCATAATCATACTTACTTCATCGTATCAACTTTTTTACGTCCAAATGTTTTTTGAAGTTTTTCTTGAAGTTCTTTCTCTTTACGTGTCTTTGATCTTGATCGTGATCTTTCGATATCATATTTCACAGCATCTGTCAGGTTCACGGTTCGTGCGCTATGTGAGCTCACACTGCGCTGGCTAACACTTTGCCCTCCTCCAATAGATAAGTTGCTTTGGTTATGTGGATGATGGGAGAGAGCAGGACTTGCACTCCTTTGCGGAGGATACACAGGAAGCGATGTGGTAGGATGCGACGAGATCGAAGCTGACGTGGTTGTGACAGTTGCTGGATGACCTAAAAGATGATTATTAGCTGGAATGACATTCTCCTGCTCCAAATACGATTGTTGCGCACGTTGCTGATGGTTATGGGTATTGATAGGATGAGGTGAAGAACCTCGAGAAGGTGCAGGAGAAAGTGGTATAGGATAAGGAGAGGAAGAACGAGCAGGGGAGGAAGAGATTAATGTCTGCTTTTGTTCGAGGTAATGACGCCGACTATTTACAATGCGTTTTCTTTCACGTTGAACCTCTGGTGATTCCTTTCGATACGGTAGAGCATTATAATCGATTATCAGACTGCTCGCAGAATTTGATCGCTTTAATCCCTGACCACCTCCAGCTCCACCATCAATGGACCCATTATCCATCGATGCAGATGTCATTAACCTACTTTTCCGTCGTTCTGCGAGTTTTACAGATCTCTCTAAGATTGCCGGCGAGAATGACTCCTAATATTAGCAAAATACCATGATTAGCTTGAAACGAGAACATATGAAGGACAAGCATACCTGACGAACTGGAGGAGTAAAATTTCGTTTCTTCTCAGTGAAAATACGACCTCGTATAGCCATACGATCGTATACATCCAAGATACCATTGGCATTGGACGTTGTAGCATGATGATGAAGGATCTCTGCTGGTGTCATTAAGCGGGTTTCTTTCTTCCTCTCGCTGCTTGGATGACGATAGTGCGATGATGATTGGGAGTTATTCATCGGATGAATATTATTCAGTGTCTCTTCAGTGAGCTGTTGTTCAATAATAATTTGATTCATTTGACGTAATTGTTGTGATTCTTTCATTTGAGCAATTTCTGTCAGTTTAATACTCTTTGAGAAGATTCTAAAAAAGGAGTAATCACTCAATAATGAATCAAATTTATTGAGAATGGTTCTTTACCTCGGTTGAGCATTATTCACTAGGTGATGATCAATACTTTCTTTGGTTCGAACCACATTTTGTTTATGTTTTCTTTCCCATTCTTGATTTTTCTTTAACCATTGTTTAAATTCTGACATTGATGTTGATCTTTTTGGTGAACGAGAATGATATCGTACTTTTTTCCCACTTTGTT
>VKHI01000877.1:0-11723 GCA_015145745.1 Poterioochromonas sp. DS
GTCTTTCATGGTCTCATGGCTTTCTTAATCGGTGGATGTACGTTAAGACTGTTTATTGATGATGATATTCATCCAAACCATCGTCAAATGACGTTAACAACCTCGAGTCAAGGAGATATCACTGTCAATCCGATAAGATCGACGAATTCTGGGTTCTTCAGTCCCAAGCCGTCAAACAATACCCAACCACAACCACCACTACAGCAACAGACAACCTTCCATCAACGACATCAACAACAATCAAATGAAGTCATGAAAGGTAGAGTCTATCTTTATCTTAAATGTGGTTTAACAACATCCTTTGGCTCCATTTGTCGTGCAGCGTTATGGATGTCACCATCACAGTGTGTACTACTAACAAAGTATTGGTTATTAAAAGATAATAGTACTCATCCAGCAATTAACCCTATATTAGCAAATTGCTTGTCATTTCTTTGTTGTTGTTGTCGTCGTTCTTCAACTTCATCATATTGTATTTCTTATTTCTATTATTTTATTGATAATTACATTATAAACTATTTCCATAACTATGCAAAGTATTATCATAAATTAATTATCCCTTTATTAGCCGTGTATGGTAAAACATTATTAAAAACATCAGAATTAACATTAAACTCATCACCTGAGATTATTATCTCCTCTATGGAAGAATATACAACTTTCTTATTAAATTGTTATACATCAAGTATCTCGGTATTCTTTGCTATATTATTTGCATTATTTGCTGAATCAAAACATGAGAAAACATGGCCGATCTTCTTATTTATCTGTTATCTATTGTTATATTCTGGTATATCATTATGTTTATATTCTTTTTCATCAGCTGTTGATGCATTAATTGTTGCATCATCATTAAATCCAACAAAATTAGCAGAAAAGAATCAATTAGTTTTATTAAGATTTTTACGATTATCAGAGGTTGAATTAAGATAATAATATTAAGTATAAGGTAGTATCTTAAAGGATGAATTGAATAAAGGAAAAGTAGATAGGATGATGTTTGAAGAAAAGAAAGAATGAAAGAATAAAAGTGAAGGAAAGAGAGATGATTTCCTGGGAGAAAGGTTCAAGCGCTGGTGTCGAGGGCGGCGAAAACTCTATTAATAAACATGACTCCTGCCATCACGGCAATGCCAGAAATTTTGTCGTACCACAAATTTTAGGTATTGGCCACTATTAGTTAAACAAGGTTTGGCTAATGTCATAAAAAAGAAGCGATAGATATCAATCATCATTGTCTAATTTAATTCTATAAAGCAATTGTTTGAGTCTTCGTCACTTACGAACCTTTTTTAAAGGAATTGTCTAAATATTTTAGAGTTTTGCAAACCTAGGGGTTGAGAAAGGTCGAGAAAGCGAACAATAAACAAACAAAGACAAGGAATTTTAAAGGAGCATCAATATAAGTATCAATAACATCTAGAGCTCTAGCAGGCGACAACACGTGACACCATGACAACTGTGACACCAAAGGGGTGCCCACTCAAACTTGAGTGAGGACCCCGGGGTGTCCAGGGGTGATTGAAGGAGTGCGCAAAATTAAAAAAACACTACCGACAACACCCCTGGACACCCCGGGGTTGAGTGGGCACCCCTTTGGTGTCACAGTTGTCATGGTGTCACGTGTTGTCCTCTGCTAGAGCTGCGTTGCGATTTGCGATACCGCAAACTTTGCACCTCCGCTGACACCTTTTATTTGAGTAGTGAGGGATTAATAGGTGGGTTTGGGCTATGACACCTGTTGTGTTGTGTGTAGTGGGAGAGGGCACACCTCTGTTTTCCTTCGAAATCCCGAAATTACAAATTGCGCGGATTGCGATTTTATTGCGAATCGCAAACCGCAACGCTCTAATAACATCTTGTATCGAATTTTTTGAAGATTATTTTTTCACAACAAAGATTACATAAATATAACAGAACGATTATTATATATATTATTAGAGATTCTTAGTGAAAACAGATAAATTGTAGAAGTTTTTATATTATTACCTTACGTAGAATTTTATCATTGATGGATTCTCAATGATGTACTACTATTTGGGTGAGAATGATTCCATCTACCTAGCATCATTATACAGTAGCTAAGTTTTCTAATCAGATTTAATATGAGAGGAACCGATTAAATAATAGAATTACTTATTTACGTTTTAAGAAGATCAACGAATCTTTAACTATTCTTTGATATGCATGAAAAATTATAATTCATATGCATGAAAAAAGCAAAAACCATTCAAATAACTTTCAACAAAATCAGTAACAAAACAAAAAAAAAAAAGGAATAGGATGCTAGGAGAATTACCACAACTGAAAGAATGGGAGAAAGAGAAAAGAATATCAAAAAAGAGAATGTAAAAAAAGGAAGAGAAAAGAAAAGAAGGAAAGAAGAAAGGAAGTAAAAACAGGGACTAAATTAACATCGAAGAAAGAATGACAACAAAAACATTCCTCAAGAATCATAAGATTATAAAGCGGTAGAAACAAGCAAGAACAGAGATTCTACGGACAGAGATCGTGAGAGAATGAGAATGAGAAGAGAACTTACCATTATAAATTGACTGAGAAATTTGTTGTCATCATCTCGGTTGACGGACTTTCTTTCGTAGCGACCATTTCATGACCTTGCCGGCATTGCTTGTTACAATAAACAATACCAGCAGCAATAATTAAAACGGAAGAAAACAAGACTGCTATTGCTATTCCAACAATAGCACTTCTAGAAAGTTCATCATTATTACTACTGGAAGACTGTACTGAAACAACAGAGTAGTACATGAATGTCTGAGTACTAGGATCTAGTGTGCATTTATCTGATAATGTAATGGTTTGCGAGGATGGACCATCACACGTAGGAAAAGAGTAACCAGAGGCTGTGTATAAATACCCAAGTAAGCCAATCGCTTTAACAGCAGACCCGAGTGAAGAATAACACTGCCCATTAAACAGGGCAGAATTGGAGATCTGATTCTTACAAGAACTATCCCCGTAGTACGTCTTAACAACATAATTCCCAGTTTCATAGTTATTCGGATTACTACTTCCACAAAGATAAACTGAGTTTGCTGTACAGCCTGGTTTACCTATTGTCATATTATACGTAGTATAATTACAAGAATCACCGTAGTACACGATCTTAACAGCAGTATTCTGGTCTAATGAAATGAGTTATGCTGCTGTTATTAGGCTTTTGATGAAGTATTCTTACCACAAACAACCTTGTAAGAAGTAGTCTGGTCTTCACCTAATTTGAAACATGTATTCAAGAGAAAAGCTTCATAAGTATAAGCACCACGACAGGAGGTAAACATAATATTCGGGTATTGTTTAGCAATAAGGTAAGTGGGGTTAGCTGGAAAAGGCTCTGCTAATAATCCAGGAGTCACATAATAGAGAGAACTTGGTTTCACCACAAGATTCTTTTGAAGGCTATCAGCTCTTCCAATCGAGAAGAGTGGAAATAACATGAAAAAACTCATCCAGAGAAAATGAATCACACAGAAATACTTCATGATTCTCGTCTGCAATCGCAATACACTTCACTTCCCGCACTTACCTTACCGGTATAGCCTTACCGGTAACAGTACCGGTATTGGTATCGGTTCACATAAAAACTGAGTTTTGCAAAAGTCGCAATTTATTATTTATCTTTTCATACATTAGTTGTGGAACTATTTTACATCACAATAGTAAATGGTCAATTCAATTCAACGAAAATATTCGAACTTTTCCGCAAAGGAACAGAAAAGGAGGGAAAAAAAAGTGATGAAGCATAGCACTCATCCCTCAAATCCACCCGAGACACCACAGTAGTACGTCGTATCCCGATAGTCTGGGCACGATGAATTTAGAGAAACTGACTTTGGCAAAAACTTTGATTTCATATATATATAATGAACTACCCTACCCCTTAAGCCTGAAAAGACACAAACAAAGAATGAGAAAGGTAAATAGCTTCATGAAAAGATGAAGAAAAATGCTGTTACAAGGGCAAATGAAGAGATCAATTACGGGCTTCCTCATGAGAAGTGAAGAATGCATTTATTTCATCATTTTATCTTTTATTTATATTTTATCATTTTGTCAAGTGAATGAAATGTTTGTTCTCAGTTCAACGGGGTCGTAGAGTCATCAAATCTTTTGTCTATTCTTTGATAATACTCTTTAAGTAGAAAAAGAAACAAAATTATTCCAATTTAATATCAGCAAAATCACGAAAAAAGGTGCAAGGAGTGTATATATCAAGGGCAAGAATGAGAGAATGGGAAAGCAAAGTCAAGAAAAGGGAAAACCAAGGAAGGAAGGAAAACAGCTAAATTAAAATCAACATCAGATCATAGTCAAGGAAGAAAAGAAACGAATGACTAATATAACATTCCTCAAGAATCATAAGATTGTAAATTGATAGAAGCAGGCAGGGACTGAGATTCTACAGCTGAGAAGAATACTTGCGATCATAAATTGACTGAGAAATTTGATGCCATCATCTCAGTTGTACGACTTTCATTTGCAGCGAGCCTCTGATGACCTTGCAGGCGTTGCTTACAATGCACAGCAACCGCAGCAAAAATTAAAGCGAAAGAAAACAAAACAGCGATCACTATTCCAACTATTGCACCTCCAGAGAGTTCCTCATCATTACTATTACTACTGGAAGACTGTACCGAAACATCAGAGTAGTATGTGTATGTCTGAGTATCAGGATCTAATGTGCATTTATCTGATAGTGCAGTGGTTGTATAAGAACCATCACACGTACCAGAGGATTTATATGAATATTCCAATAAACCAATCATCTTAACAGCAAAACCAAGTAAGGAATAACACTGCCCACTAACATAAGCAGAATTAGAGATCTGATTCTTACAAGCACTATCCTGGTAGTATCTGAAAAGAAATATTGTTAACAAAACAGTGAGTGTAGGAGACGAAAGGTTACGTACGTCTGAGCAACATAATTCCCAGCTTCATAGCTATTAGGAGAAGAACTTCCACAAAGATAAACTGACATCTCTGAACAGCCTGGTTGAGCAATTGTGAGATTATTCGCAGCATAATTACAAGCATCATCGATGTAATTGACCCAGGCAGCAGTATTCTGGTCTAATGAAATAAGTTATGCTACTATTAGGTTTTGGTGAAGTATTCTTACCACAAACAATCTTGTAATAAGCATCCTGGTCTTCGCCAGCTTTGAAACATGTATTCAAGAGATAAGCGTCATAAATATAAGGGCCACCACAGTAAGAAAACGTAAAAAAAGGGAATTCTTTGGTAATTAGATAAGTGGGGTTAGCTGGAAAAGGTTCAGCCAATAGTCCAGGATTCAACCAGATAGAACTTCGTTTCACAAGATTCTTTTTAAAGCTATCAGCCCTTGCAATGGAGAAAAATCCAAATAACATTAGAATATTCATGAACACAAAGTGAATCATAACATTCATTCCATTCATCATGATATTAAGAGAGTGTAGTAATAAGATAGTAAGAAATTATATTGCTGCTGCTGGTTGGTGGTTGTAGTGTTGTGGCCTCGTGCCCAGGCCCTGCCCTATTACAATGTAAGGCTAATCACAACTATTATTCAGAAAGCAATCCAAACAGCGCAAACCGACTTTTTTTGTTACGGCACTTTTTTATCGGTAGGAATCAAACACGATAAGATTTTTCACTGAAAGCTGGAGTTTTCAAACAAAATCTCCTCCAGTTACCATTCTCTGTAATGTACAACATTTCATTCGATGCATTCATACCATTACCTTCGTATGCATAGGGATCGTCTATCAACGTAAGAGAATCTATCTGTGAAGGATCAAAAGTTATAACAAATTTATGCTAAATTTTGAATATATGAGGAAAAGTTGTTTCGTGGAATATCTCTCAACGACCAATCATAATAGACTTTGTCTTGACATTGGAATCGATAGTAATGGTATGATGCATCGAATGAAATGTTTATACATTACGAGAATGGTACTGGAAGGAGATTTTGTTGAAAACTAGAGCTTTCACTGTAATTCTTATCGGTTTTGATTCCTACCGATAAGAATTGTACGGGATTTTGGTCCAAAGGTCGGTTTGCTGTTTAGGGTCGCCTTCAACCACCAAACCCTCAGCACCAACAACAACAACAGTCGCCTGTCGTCACCGCCGCCGCTGCCGCCGCGTCGGCAAAGAAAAAGGAAAGAAAAAAGGAAGAAGACGAACGCCAAGCCGGCACCCATCACAACAACAAAATCAAAGAGGAGGAAAGGAACGAGCGATCCTCAGCTCTCTCCGACCTCCAGAATCAGCTGCACCCGAAGCTATGCGACGACATCCTTCAAGGAATGCAGCTGCACCGGACAAGTTCCGGGGTGCGAGAGGCGTCTTGCTTGTCCTCTTCGGAACGCCGATGGAGGGACAACACAGAAGAAGCTTGGTGTATACCACCAAGCTTACACTTGGTGATAGTACCACCAAGCCCTCTCACCGATGGCCGGTCTCTTCTGACCCATCTGCGGTAACACCTGCCACTGCTAGAAGCAGTAGAGGTGGTGGTGTGGAGAGACTGCACGAGGTGGTTGACCACCTCGTCCCAGGACATCCCCATCACGCAAGAGGTGGCGTGGGTACGCCACGCAGGCAGAGAAGGAGCTGACGCAAGTCAGATCCCTCTGCCTCCCTCCACCTCCTCCTTTCCTCTCCCATCCAACTCCCCATCCCCTCCTCCAATTCCTCGTTCCTTAAGGAACGACCAGCCTACCTCCACACCTCTCATGAGGTGGTGGAGGAGGTGGATCAAGGAAGGAACGAGGAGGAGGAGGAGGAAGATGAGGAGGAGGATGAGGAGGAAGGAGAAGGAGAGGAAGAAGAGGAAAGGTCGGTGAGGAATTTCAGTCCTCAGAAGGAAGGATATCAGAATCCTCTTTTCCTTTCCCATCTCGTGAGTAAGTGCGGGTTAGGGACGGCCCGGAATCTTCTACGAGGGATGGGAATGGATGAAGAACAGATTAATTTAGATCTTCAACCTTACCTTCCTATCGCTTCCTCTCTTGCCCCAACACTACCTCGCCCGATGGTAGGAGTTCTTCCCACCTCTATCGAAACTGTCACTTCGTTCGACAGAGAGAGCTTTCGTAAGCTCAAGACTCAGTTGGAGGCAGCGCGCAGTCACGGCCTGCTCTACAACCGCCAGAGTCACATCGCTATAGATGTGCGCCGCAGAGTCACTTTCTTTACATTTGCGCTATCAAGCGACCCAATTTATTCAAACGATGATGTTACCAGCATTCTCTATTGGGTTAGGTCTTACAGAAAAGACTAAACAAATTGGAAGGGATTGGTCTGAAGTACAAGCAGGCGTCAACAAGGTTCGACCCTCTAAAAGCCAAGCCACCAATGACATGTACCCAAACCATCATCAGTTGGCGCGACTACCGAGAAGACCACTTCGGTGGCTACCGGTAAAGACCCCTCATGGAAAGGTGGTCCTTATGCGAAGAAGCAACGGAATGATAGAGTTAATCATCCGAGAGGTAATACCTTCATGATGCTTCCGCACTCTACAACTCTCCGACGACCTATCTTACCATGTGTTGTTTTTGTTCCTGATAGGCCAGAGGTCCGCGTTCAAGGGCAAGCCTTCATTGACACAGGATCGGAACCACGGAACTACATCGACCCAGCCTTAGCTGGAGAACTAGAGCAGCAAGGAGCTTTACTAGTAGCGCATACTTGTGAAGTTTGTAGTCCTTTAAGCGAAGTTTGTAGTAGTTGTAGTGGTGAACTTAAGTTGAGAGTTACATTTAAATATAAGAAGCAACAATTTACCACTACAGAAATTTTAGTGTCAGTGCTTCGAACAGGTCATGACCTTGTAATAGGTAGTGATACAATCCAATCATATGACCTCACTGCGACTTTCCACGAACTGTTTAGAAAAGAGGAAATTATTCCTTTTGAGATGGGAATCTCTTCTAACGGGGAAATACATGATGATACCCGTCACGGTGAGTCAGACAGTGAGAGTAAAGAAAACCTGTTACTACTCTCACCTCTACCTGAACGGTCTAAGACCTGGGTAAATATAGATGGAACGTGGGTTCTCAAAGACAGAGTCAGAGTAGATAAGCCCAAGGGTAGACGAGTTCTGGACGCAGATAAGTCTATTAAACCCTTTCTTCCGCAATCGACACAGAGACTGCGGAGTTGGCTACTAATTTTGAACTCTCATCAAATTGCTACGATGGAGGACGAAGAAGAGGTAAATAGCATGCTACCTGATGCCTCACTTGCGTTTCCCGAGAAAAGGAAAGGCACTTACTTCCCTCTCCCTAGCGTGGAAATGCCGACACTACCATCGACACCATTCCACAATAAGATTAAGGATCTTCGTAATGAGTTCAAAGATGTCTTCTCAGCGGAGGTTAAACCCGAGGCTGCCAGACTTCAACATCTGACCTTGGAGGTAGATAAGAAGTTGTGGGAAGTCAAAGGAAATAGAGCTCAACCTCGACCGCAATCTACAGAGAAGATGCTTGAAATGGTCAGGCAAGTTAATCGAATGTTAGAACTCGACGTTATTCAACGCACGAGTGACGTCGCTGCTTGGAGTCAAGTACTCCTTGTACCAAAGCCAGGTGGGAAGTGGAGATTTTGCATCGACTTCCGAAACTTAAACACCGTCCTTGTTAGGAAGAATTGGCCCATTCCTAATATCAAGAGGATGTTACACCGGCTTGGTCAGAAGAAAGCGAAGTATTACGCGATCATGGATTTGACTTCAGGTTTTCATCAATGCATGATTGCTGAAGATAGTCGAAAGTATACAGCTTTTGTTACTGATATCGGCACTTTTCGCTGGAAGCGTGTACCTATGGGTATCAGTACCGCTCCTGCGTATTTCCAACAAGCTATCGCAGATACGGTAATGGCTGATCTTCGACAGACTTGTATGGAAATGTATATCGATGATATGTTGATATATGGGGACACGGAAGAGGATTTTCTAGAAAATCTTCGCAAGGTCTTTGAGAGATTACAACTCTACAACATCACTGTCAACCCTGCGAAATGCAAGCTAGGCCTGACTGAAGTTGACTTTGTAGGCCACGTGGTTAGTTCACGTGGAATTAGCATGCAGCAGGGTAAACGGAAGAAAATTGTAGAGTTTCCGAAACCGATGACGGTGAAGGAGTTACGGTCCTTCCTAGGAATGGCTAACTACTTTCGCTCGCATGTGAAGAACCATTCCATTGAGGTGCGCCCCCTTCAGAACCTAATTTTGGGAAAGAAAGGGAAACGCGACGCGATCGCGTGGACTAAGGAAGCTGAAGAAGCTTTCAGTCGAGTGAAAGATCTGATTCGCGACTGTCCACAATTATATTACATTGATTGTGAGAAAGGCGACCTCATCTTGGAAACGGACGCATCTGATTATGGTATTGGAGCATACTTATACCAGAAGGACACAGATGGGAAACACCTACCCGTGGCTTTCATGAGTAAGGCATTAACTGCTGTTGAACGGCGATGGTCTACCATTGAGAAAGAACAGTATGCCATTTTCCGCGCGTTCAAGGAATTTGAATACCTTGTCCGTGGACATAGATTAGTCGTACGGACTGATCATAAGAATCTTACTATGGCAAAGGATACTCATGGCAAGGTTGCTCGGTGGAAAATGGCCCTTGATACGTTTGATTACAGAATCGAATATGTCAAAGGTAGCGAGAATGCTGTCGCTGACAACTTATCTCGTATATTGCCTGAAGGAGCTGGGGAAACAGCTCAACTGAGACTGATGTTTTCGGAAGAAAATATTCCCCAAGATAAAGCTGACATCATTCGTCGCTTCCACGGCCCAGATTTTGGACACTTCGGTGAAGCCAAAACCCGCGAGCTGATAGTCAAGGGATTCAAAGAATAGGATGGGATGCGAAGTCATATTCGTTCCTTCATTCGACAATGTCCTTTCTGCCAGAAGATGAAAGACATTAAACAAGTGATCGGGAGTAACCCTTTCGCTTTAGCTTCTAGATCACCGATGCAGTTAATTAGCATTGATAGCATCGGTCCTCTTGCTGAATCAAGCACTGGGAAGAAGCATGTGATGGTTGTCATAGACAATTTTACTAGATTCGTTGAGCTCTACGCAGTAGAAACACTCGAGGCTATTGAAGCAGCCCGCTGTCTTCTTGATTACTTTGGAAGATATGGCGTCCCTGAAGACATAATCACAGATAAGGGAACTCAATTTTGCAACGAGTTGTTCGCAGCACTGTCTGTCCATCTCGGGAATAAACATCACTTTACAGTGACGGGTTCCAAAGAGGAGAATGGATTAGTTGAAAGAGCAAATAAAGAAGTCATGCGTCACCTCAGAGGATTAATCTTTGAGTCAGGTGCACAATTCTATTGGCATGAGAAGCTGCCATTTGTACAACGCATTATGAATGCTACTCGTCATTCCAGTACAGGGGTTGCACCTGCGACTCTTCTATTCGGAAATTCGATTGATTTACATCGGTCTTTATTTATTGACGAGGCGAAGAAAACCGTTGCAAACAAGAAACCTAGTTCCAAGACGCTGGCGGAACAACCGATGCGATATTGGTTGGATCAAATGCTGAAAGTTCAACGTGAACTTATTCAGGCCGCTCAAAGAACTCAGGAGCGTTTGGATACGATTCACTTGGAGGAGAGACAACCTTCCGAAGTAGCAGAATTTCCTCCAGGAAGTTATGTTACCGCTCATTACAATGGAGCATTCTCAAGCCATCGACCACCGTCGAAGTTTCTCACTAAACGATATGGTCCGATGAAAGTGATCTCTCAAGAGGGAAATCACGTAACAGTCACGGACCTCACGACGGATAAGTCGGACGTCTATCATGTCCAGCAGTTGCAGCCTTTCTTAACGGGGGGTAGAAGCGAAGATGAACTTCGAATCATTGCAGCTCGAGATAAAGGTTTACTGGAAGTTGAAGAAGTCATATTCCATAGTGGCTACGATGAGGAAAATCCAAATCGAAAAACTTTGCTTAAGTTCCACGTGAAATGGAAAGGATTGAGCCATATTGATGATTCCTGGCAACCATACAGTAACCTACGTAGTACGGAAGCACTTCATGATTATCTTAAATCAAGGAATCTCGAACACCTTATTCCTACAGAATTTCGTCAAAAAGGACGGAAGAAGAGGAAAACAGCACAAGTTGAAGAATAGAGAGTTTAACTGCCCAACCCTAAAGGTTATCCTTAACTCATAGAAGGGAGATTGTTTGGGTACGCAAAAAGTGTACCACTCTATTCGTTCAAACACATTTTTTTCTTTCTTTTTTCTTTTTCTTTTTCTTTTTTTTTTTCATCTTCATCAAATTAGCCTTTCATAGTTCTCTAGAAAATTTTGTTGATTCTTTTGAGATTTGAGATTTGAGATTTTAGAAAAATTTTTGATTTGGTGGGGGAAGTGTGGCCTCGTGCCCAGGCCCTGCCCTATCACAATGTAAGGCTAATCACAACTATTATTCAGAGCTACCTATAGTTAGCCCCACAGTGTTGTGTTGTTTTTGTGTTGTTAGGTTTTTCGTGCCTCGCCCCCACTTTGCATTTCCTCGAAGCCCAAATAAATACGATCGAATGTACGAGAAAGTTGACCACTCCGAGGCCTTTGTAAAACGGTAGTCTATTAGTACCATATTACTACAATGTCAATCAATAGCACAGTACCAACAGAATTATTATTA
>VKHI01000880.1:0-11684 GCA_015145745.1 Poterioochromonas sp. DS
CTCAGAATAATTGTAACGAACCATTTCTCTCAAATCAATTTAAAGTTTGAATGGATTTTTTTGATTTTTCAAATTTCTTCTGTCGGTAAATTAGAAACATCTGCCGGTAGACTTGGCGTAAAAATCGGCGCAATTTTTTGAATTTTCGCCTATTTTGCGGAATTCCAAGTTGCGCAACAGCGGTTTCAAAATAATTGAAAGTCATTTTTGATATTTGATTCGATTCTAGGGATCATGGAGGAAAAGAATGCAAACATTGATACAGTATCACAAGACGATGAGGTAGAATCTATGCAAGATGGAAAAATGGTAGATCCTTATTACTTTTCTTGATAGGAAGTAGAGCTTGTTGATCCAGCCACTCTGATGCCCGATTTGTTCGCGGCCACATCTCAAAACAACACAGAACAAGTGTTAAGATACCTAGAGATGGGAGTTCCTCCCTCCTATTATGATTCTAAAAGTGGTTTGACGGTAAGAATGTGAAACGCGATATTATTTCCCGCAAATTAATTAAACTGGTAGTCACTTCACTTGGCTTCCATGAAAGGAAATGTTGTTGTGGTGAAACGCTTACTTGAATGGTAATACCCTCCTTTTCCTGAAGTTATACCCTCAATTTAAGGTATTTTATAGTGGCGCAAGTCAGCCTTACCATAATTGTGTTATGAAACTGAAGAAAGCTTCAAGTCCAAAAGCAAAGAAGCTGCGACAAATGGACAGCAAGCTTACGAGTATTTCAGAAGCAGTAGAAGGAGAGGATGGACCTTTAGATGAAACAAAGGAAACTGCCGAAGCGGAAAAAGATGTTGATGGAGATTTAGACGCAGAAGAGAGTCTTGGTATTGATCTCAACGCCATTACTAGTGATACAACAATCGACTACACAAAGAACACACCGTTACTCTGGGCAACTCACAGTGGTCATCTAAGAGTTGTTTGGTTATTATTGATTGATGGATATTCCCCCTCGGATACAGATAGGATGATGAATAACGCTTTACATCTGGCTGCTGCATATGGTGATGTGAAGATTTTACAAGCCTTAATCAGCGATGGTGGAAATGCCAATGCTGTAAACTTCTATAAAAATAAACCTATTGATATGGCGAAAAATAAAGCTGTTCGAGATCTGTTGGCGGTGGCTATGGAGGCTGGAGCATCAATGACAGATGAAGACAGACGCGTGAAGCACGAACAAAACATTCGACAAGTAAGTTAGAACTAGAATTCCTTTAACTTTATTGTAACTCCTTTCTCCAAGTACCAAAAAATGACGAGATCCGTAGAGGATGCTATCGCTGAGGCAAATGCCGTCAAAAACAACTCACCACGGGGCACAATTACTGTCACTTCCAAGAGAGTAAATCGAATTCTTTTAGATGCGATCGAATTAGGTAAAGAGTACTCTCTTGATGAAGATTTAATTCTGCAAGCTGAAGATTTATTGAAGAAGATTGAAGTATCGCAAGAATTAGCTGAGGATATCATCGCATTACAATCACTTGCTCCGATCAAAGAACAATCAATATATATTGAATATGTTTATAAATTAGAAAAAAGTATAGAAAAAGCTGTTGAAGTTAAAACAGATGAATATCAGATTCAATATGGTATGGAATTAATTGCTAAATCTCAAGCAGAATATTGGTTAAATGTTCTATTAGAGAGACTAAAAGATGTTACCACAGCCAATGATACAAATGAACACGATATGAATAAATTAAGAAAGGCATTAGAAAAAGCTGAAGCCCTACATGGACATGAAGAACTCGTTGAAAACGGTCGAAGATTCCTTGGACGATTAGATGCTGAGTTAGGATTGTTCCGTGCATTACGCGCAATACCAGTCTTTAAACCTATCATTGAAAATCCACCTGAGGGATATTGGACCGAACGAGATGTTGGACATATCGAAGAAAATGAAGGATTTCCATTACCTCCTCCAGAGACTGGGGAATATCTGTGGATTCAATCAGAGGCTTTGAGTACCTTCTCTTCAGCTGTGGCCAAGTTAAAGGAGATTTATAACTCACCAGATGCAGTAAATGCTAATCCCAAGATTGTCGCAGATGCGAAAGAAAGGTTAACAAAAGCTGAGAAGGAATTGAAACAGTTAGAGAACAAAGAGGAAGCAGATAGAACTTCAGCAATCGAAGCGGCAAAGAAAGCAGCGAAGAAGCTGAAAAAGAAGAAGAAGGAAAAGGCGTAGAGCGAGTTATTTCTTCATGTCCTCAATTTGTCATACAGTATCTGTGAGTCTGTTCGAGTTATTTACATTGTTCCTTTTTGTGCATACAGCCTATTTGTTTCTTTAACTTCTACTAAAGTCGAATATTGTACATCTCTGCTCTATTAATATCCTCAATTGGACAATATTTAGTAAGAAGATCACCATAATTCCAGCTGTCTTTCGAGAAAATACTATAATTGAAGGAAAGTTCTTGTAACTTCTGCTGAACTCGCTCTTGTGGGACATCAGCTCGAGGAATATGACAAAGAAGAAGTTCTGTATTAGAGGTTGGTTTCAATGAAAGAAGGCTGCGGACCGTGTTGAAAAAAGGGTTGAGTAAAACCGATTTATAAAGCACATCACCGGCTACCACGATAAGTCGATTCAAGTGAGGATTCTCAGCCAATATCTTGTTAACTGCCTCAAGCTGTGGTTCATACCAATTGAGTTGGTCGATATGAATGTTGACATGATTTCGAGGGAAGTCCTCTTGCATATGTTGGATAGAACGTTCGTCGTGATCTGTAGCGATGACTACTTCTCCTCCAAGCTTCGCCGAAATAATCGAGAGAACTCCTGTTCCGGCGCCAAGCTCGATGATTACACTATCTTTTAGGTAATCTGGGTTTTTGAAGAGGTAATTGACAATACATAAACTTCCACACCATAACTTCTGTCCACTAATTTCTTTATCTTGCGTCCGATTAGCCATCAACATTGTGATTGGTAAATATGCAACAGTAGTAATTTCAATATGGAATTGATTAATTTCAAATGCTTCTAATTCATATTCAACCTCTTCATCAGAATCTGCCATCCTTCCAATCAATTCACAAGCAAAAGAACTGTGAGTTCATACAACGCAAAAATAAGAAATGATATCAATTGCAGCGTATAATAGAAATAAGCCGTTAACAAACTGTTGAAAAAAACTGAACAGTGTCTTCAATTCGAAAAAGATTTGAATTCTTTTGCGAAGAATTTGAAAAAAAAGTATTGAAGAAAGATTTGAATTTAGTAAAGCAAGATCTCAATCATTTTTTCAGTGAAAAGAAGTTAGATACTTTAATCTTATTCTAGTGTTTTGAAAGTCATGCCGGTGAGGATTTCAAAGGCTAGTAAAACTTCCTCGCCTGGTCGTTTCCGACCATCGAAGTCCACCAGGTAAGTGAAGCAATTATAGATGATGTTTCTTCTCTGTAACTTACTTTGGAATAGTTCTCATGATAATATTGCAAAGTTGAATAGTATGAACAAATCTTTGCAACGCAGCTATTACCAACACCCTGAACCGTTTAAACCATCTGGTGCTGTTAAAGAGAATTTTTCTCCAACATCTTCCCCTTTGAAAGAAAGAAAAGAGCAATATGGCTTTAAATATCGCGCTAATCCGTCAGAAAGTCAAGAACTTACAAATGTTTCTTCTTTTTCTCCTGATCGACAACGTCGCACCGGATCTGAATATAAGGACAAATTCCCTGAATGGGAATTACCTAATCGACAGACAGAACTATCTCCCGAGAAAAGATATTCTTCTCTTCACAATTTTAATGTTGATTTTGGCGTTTCCAACTGGGAAAGCGAGAACAAACGAAGTTTTAAATCTCGCCAAGGTGAGACACACGTGCACGAACCCCAAGCTGTGGCAGGTGTTCCTACGAAGCGCCCCGCGAAACAACCCGCCTCATACAATTGGTCTAGTATTGATCAGCAAGGTAAGTCGATATTTTGCCAATTATCTTTGAGAAAGATTGATATTTCTCCTTAGATAAGGAGAATTTTGAGAATCAAAAACAATCACTGAAGGCAGAATCAAAGTTTGTATGGGGTCCAAATGAGGTACGCTTTTGCCTCTAGAATTATTTCATTGCGATAACGTTTCTTATTAGAGTGTAGCTCGAGAAAAATCCGCTCGGGTAGCTGAGAATGCTGCTGCGAACTTCGATTTGATGTATGAGGATGAAGAAGTGGTTAATCATGTTCCTCAATATTCCCGAAAGGAAACTTTTCGAAATGGAAATGATGTTGATCAACAAATTCAGATTCAAGACTTAAATGTTGACCACGCATTCGCGGACAGAGCTAACGCCAGTGGAAGCGGAGCTGGAAGCCCGAATGATATGAGGCCATTTCATCGTCGCAAGAGTGAGCTGCACAGTGTTGGGGATACGGAATATAAATCGAGCTTCATCAAGCGACCAATTGATCAGGTATGGTCCGGACTATTAGATTGTCATTATTTGATTTTTGGACTTGTTAGGGAGAAAAGTTCAGTAAAAAATCAGGAAAGAATGGGAAGCAAAAGACAAAAGTGGTTGTCGAAGTTGATGAAAATAAAGATGCCTATCGCAATTTTCGCACGACTTCGGAGTATAAGGAAAAATTCCAGGAATGGGAGTTACCGGAAAAAGAGGTAGCCACATTGAAGACGAAGCCAACAGATTTATACAACTTCGATACAAGCAGTAACGTTGCTCAATGGCAAAGCGAGAATCGCAACGCATTCAAAGAGCATGACTTAGAGGTTATCCAAGAGCCTTTGGCACCTGTAGCGGGCGTCTCTACCAAGTATCAAGGTGATAAACCTCCTGCTATGTATGCATGGGGCGCTGATCGGCAACTCGATGAACGATCTACTCCCACAGTGCGCTTCCAATCTCCCTCTAAACAACGAGCCGATTCTTTTCGGGTTGAACACCCTCAAGCATATCGTCAAACCTTGTCTGAGTACAATCACGAGTACAACTGGCCGCCTTTAGAAGCCTACGGTCCTATTACGAAGCAAGCTAATCAAATGTACAGCGCGAGTCCGGAATTGGAGAAAAGCTTAAAGTTCGATGCACATCGTGGCTTAGCGAATGCGCAATCTGAGTATCAAGAGCAATATTTCGATATTTCTCGGTATTCTGGTTTTCGCCCATCTACCAGCACTAAAAGAACTGAAGCAAATCCGCCACAATTCGCGTGGCCTCTGATGGATGGCGAGTTGAAACAGCCTGCACCATCTTCACCAAAGAGAAAAGAGTTTTCAGAATATACCGCCAAATATCATTGGCCTTCGACTAACGTCAATCCTGTTTCCAGTCCTGGCCACAGACCAAGCTCTCCTGGAGATTCTACAACACCTGTCTTCGCAGTTGATAACGAAAAATATGATGCAAGCAAGTGGCAATCGGAGTATGATTCGAAATGTGCTGAACTTAGAAAGAAACAACAAGAACTGTTCCGTCCTGTAGCAGGAGTTGCGACGAAGTTGGTCAATAATATTCCTTCGAATTTTGCTTGGGTGGGAGATCAACAAAAGCCCCCAGCAGATTATCAACCTACCTCAGCCCAGGACCCAAGTCATTTTAAAACAGAATATTTGGAAAATTTCTTGCGTTGGCGAGTCGATGGCGCTCAGCCTTCAACTCTCACTAAAGCTGAAGATCAATTAAATTTATTCCAATCAGATTCTCGAAATACAGGAGTTGGAAAAGCTTCTTTTAACACTGAATATCAAGAAAAGTTCCAGGCAGTAATTGGAAATGAAGAGGTTCAATTTAAGAAAAAGGATTCGGGTTCTATCCCGCCACAATTTGCTTGGCCTTTGGTTGATAAGCCCTTGCCGTCTCCTCCCCCTCAGCGTTCTCAGGCACCTCGCACGATAAGAACAGAACACCAATCCAACTTTGCTTGGCCTCCACAACCACCTGCTGTCCCATTGAAAAAGCCTGAAGACCATTCTCCGCTCTTCGGCATTGATGAACAAAATAAAGATGCTATGAATTGGAAATCTGAATATGACTCTCATGCAAGTGATATTCGTTCTCCACCTAACAATGATTTGGCTGTAGCTCCGGCGGGAGTTACTACTACTAATACAGAGAAAGTCCCCTCTTTCTTTGCTTGGGCCGAAGAAGAAGATAGCCCGCCCCAACCTCCTGCCATAAAGGTGTTTCATGACCCTGAAGCCTACAAAACGGAAAGCCATGAATCTTTTCGAAAGCCGAGAGATATTGTACCACAAGAAAAATTCCATGACCATGACACCTTGAACTTGTTCGATGGGACGAAGGAAGAGGCATCGAAATTTCCTGAAACGTATGCAACAGAATACGAATCGAATTTTAAGAAAGTTAATCATGACAATTCTGTTCCGAATACTCATTCAGTTTTACAACGGAATGATTTAGAAAGACCTCCACAGTTTGCTTGGCCATTAATCGATAAGGAAGACGAGAACCAAATAAAGCAGTCAGCGAGGAATCCTCCTCTTATTCCCTTTACGGAGACAACTGAATATGACAGCAAGTTTACTTGGAAGACTGATGGAGCGCAAGCAAGAAAGAGTAGAGACGGGTTCAAGCCAAGCATTATTGCTCCCTCCAGAAAAGATAGTGATTTGTCAAGCACAACAAAGGAATGGCAATCGGAGTATGATAACCGATTCAACGAGTTGCGCCGAAGGCAACAGGAAATCGCTCTTGCGGAAGAAGCGAAACGAAATTATACTCCTGTGGCTGGTAAAAAGACCGCAGAAGAAGAGGAAGCTCCTCACTTTTATGTGTGGTCCGCATTAGATGCACCAAAGACTGAGCAGAAACCTCTCTCGAGCCCTGAAGATGGCCCACCAGAGGTATCTGAATATCGAGATCAATTTCAGTCCTTCAAATCTGATTTCTTGAATATTACTGATAAAATGCTTGCAAATTCTCGACGCTTTGAAAGTACCAAAGAGCACATCACCGGAACTCGTTCGAATGAATTTGAGGGTAGAACCGAGTATGGAGACAATTTTAACACTGTTAATTCGCTGGAGACAACCATTCCGGTGAATCGTGATGTGTTGCAGCATCAGCAGCAAATTAAATATGGACAAACCTTACGATGCACAAACTTAGATCGTTCATATAAAGAGCCCCTTAAAGATACTCAACGCTCTCGATCTCCACCAAGAATGCAAGATATTCGAAAAATCAAACAAATTTATACAACTGAATACAACGATCACTTTGATTGGCCAGAAAAGTTACATACTTCCCTCCCTATTTCTTCACCCAGTTCGCTTGCTCCTTCTAATGCCTTGAGAAATACTCAAGTCGCGACCTCAGCTGCTCCAGCAGTCATAAATCCGGTGAATGAAGCAGTCAAAACACTAAAAGAGACTTTAAAGATGGATTCGACTTTGTCTAAAAAAATATTAGCTGCGGGCAGAACTCCTATGACCGAAACCCAAGAAAAGTTCGCTTGGCCTTCAGATACACCAAAGGTGGCATCTGATGGAAGCGTGCAATTATCGTCTTCTGCAAAGAAAGCTAAAAAGACTTCCAAGAAAGTGTACCATTCGTATCTTTCGGCATCGACTCCAGCTCTTCTAGCTCCCGGAACGAAGATACCTTGGAATTACGCTCGCACAACCGCTAAATCTCAAGCTGCACCTAATTCTGGAGACTCAATTGAATCTCCAGATAGTGGGAAGAAGGCTCATAAAAAATATACGGTAATGTCGAAAAATTCCCCTTCCATCTCTGATACCCACAGCAATCCTGGATCTCCTACGACTCACGACGAGCATGAAAATTATTCTAATAGCCAGCGCGAAAGATCAGTAGATCGTGCAACATCAACTCGTTTCCATCCAACACGAATCCATTATGATGAAAACGATAACCGCTACACTGATCAGGCTCGTGATCGCGGCGAAACGATTACTACAGCTGGTACAAGTATGACTCAAGACAGTCTAAATATCATCCCTTCAACTAACACTGTAATGACTACAACTACCGGTAGCAGTGGAAGAAGTAGTAGTCGCAATAACACGTCTTCACACCCCCGCTCGGCTTTGACCGGTGATGATACAACAGTTTCATCATTAGGAGGTACTAACCCTCAGGCTCAAGTTACTGATCGCAACCAACCAGATTTTAATAAGTAAGCTTTTATATCCTATGTTAAGTTTGTTTTCTAAATTGACTGTCTGATTTGTCGAACTTAGGACTTTGACTGCGCCATTAAATCAAATCAATGACGAGTGGAAGATGAATTATATCCCTGGTTTAAGATCCACAGAGCAGTATCGTTCTCGCTCTGCACCTCCAAGAAGAACTTTGAGCTCCGAATATGATCGACACGTAAGGGTAAAGCTCTTTCCCAGTGTGTACTAAATTGTTTACATCGTTTTATAGGCGAAAATGTACGTCGATGATTCGGCTTCTAATCCCGTGCTGATTAATCGAAGATATCCTGAAATTTCAGACCGTCAAACGACTCGATGGTCGACCGAAACAAAGGATGCATTTCGCTGGAAGACCCATTAACTGAGTATTTTCATGAACCTTTAAGTTTTTCATTTGATAGTAGCATGCTTTCTTATCTCGTTTTTTGCACTTCACCTCGTATCACAAGTGAAAGTTGTTTTATTATGCATATTGTTATTTTTCTTTCTTTCTTTTTCTTTTTTGTTTCACAAATCACAAAGCGAATCAAATTTCGTCTGGAAAAACTTTAGCGTTTTCGAAACTTTACGCCATACTTTTGAAATCCTTCATTTGATATTGTTGTTTTTGGTTTCTTCTCTGAGAGTAACTATGAACGACCAAGCAAAGCAGGCTTTGTATCGAATATGTGGGAGGGATGGCAATGGTGATGAGAAAGAAGTAAAGAAGATCTTGGATGAATATCCATACTTATTGAATGGGGTAAGCTTTGAATAAGATGATTTTATATTATGCATCTCAATCTTCGACATAGAATTTAAACCCTTATGGTGATACCATATTAATACTAGCATGTAGATATAATCATATTAATGTTATGAAATATTTATTAACTGAGCAGCAACTCAATATAAACCAGCAAAACAGTGTAAGTTACGAATGGATAACCAAATTATGAATTCATGTGTTGACAGTACGGTTGGACTGCTCTTCATTGGGCATATTATAACGGTAGTAAGGAAAAAGTAGAACTATTATTACTCCACTGCAATATTGATATTAATATACGGAACAAGGTGAGTGATGAGATCAATGTTTTTAAAGAGCTTTTTATTATTCTGGTAGAAAGGAAAGTTACCTGTCGAAGTCTGTTGTGAAGGCATTCCAGATAAATCCAATAAACCAATCATACTCGAATTATTGATGGTGAGTGATTTCGTGTTTTTTACAGAAAAGAAAAGGAAGTTTTTTGTTATTGTTGTTATATTGTGTCAGAATCATTCAACCATTGTAACGGCTTTTAAGCAATCTGGTGAAGGAAGTCCAGTTTTTCTGTATAAAAGTGTTGACCATGAGCCTATAAACAAACTGGAAGAAAATGAAGGGTCAAAAATCATAGGCGAAATGAGTGGAAAGGACTTCTCGAGAGTAGTGGAGGGGAGAGAGTACTTAAAGTTTCATATTCAAGCCCTTGAGAATAGCGTGAAAGATTTGAACCTACGATTACAGGAGAAGGAGTGTACAATAATCGAGATGAAGAAAAATATGAACCAGATGGATAAGAGATTACTAGAGAAGGAAAAGGAATGTCTGGAATTGAGAGATCGAATGGGAAGAATGGAGGATAGATTCGAAAATTGGATGAAGCAGATGGAGAATAACAACAAGGCACTAGAAAAAAGATTTCAAGAAAACGAAAGAGTGGCGCAGTTGCAAGATTATTTAGGAAGTCCAATCAAATGCATGACGTTGCCCTTACCGCCGAATAAACAAACTCATGTCTTCCTCACTCATACTTGGAAGGAAGATGAAAAAGGAAGGAACAATCACGATAGAGTGAGGAGAGTGAATCAAGCCTTGCAAGAGAGAGGTTTAATGACATGGTTCGACTCAGAGAGGATGGAAGATAAGATCCATGAGACAATAACGAAGGCTTTGTATTCCACATGCTGTGTGCTGATATTTGTCACGAGAGAGTATGAAAGGAAAGTTAACGCTGCAGATGACAGTGACTACTGCTTCTATGAGTTTAATGTCGCAGCGAATGATCCTCATTTAGCTAAAAAGAGGATCCCGGTCATCATGGATGAAAGTATGGTGAATCTGGGGTCTTGGGATCAAGGTCTTCTGAAGGCAGGACTTGGGGGGAAAGTCTTCATCAATTTGAGTAGTGATGAAAAAGATGAATTTGAAGAGCGATGCAATGAAGTTGTCGAAAGGGTCGTAAAGCTTTTGAACATCCATAGAGATATTTAAAATTGGTAATTAATTGATATATTGTAGGTATTTCGTTAAACTTAAACAGGTTTTGTTCGAATTCAGAGTTCGATCGTTTTTTTGATCGAATCTTGTCGTTTCACAAATTCCGCAAAATAATTTTTAATTCTTTCTGTCTTGTTTGCTTTGCTTCTAGCTCACTTCAAATAGGTAGCTTCAGATTTAATTTTGTACTTCTAATCGAAAACATTTCTCGAAAAAATATATTGAAATTCAAGGAAAGATAAAATCATGAAAACCTTGAAATTTCTGTTCATCTTTCTCTCTTTCATTTATCTTTGCTTTATCAATGCTGATACACAATCACCGACTTCGTCACCTTCCACCCTTCCAACATTAGATCCCTCAAGTCAACCGACGAGTCTGCCTTCATCCCAACCTTCTGGTGAACCCTCTTCGCAGCCTTCTTCTTCTCCATCCTCGCAGCCTTCGAGTTGTCCTTCCACCCAACCTTCTTCTGTTCCATCTTCTCAACCATCTGCTGTTCCTTCCGCCCAACCAAGTGAGCTTCCTTCCTCTCAACCGTCTGGCAAGCCTTCATCCCAGCCGAGCTCGAAGCCTTCTGCACAGCCCTCGGCCGTGCCTAGTGGTCAGCCTTCGGCGATTCCCACAAGTCAACCTTCGAGCGATCCCACTGGGCAGCCAACAGGGGTTCCAAGCTCGCAGCCAAGTACTGCTCCTTCAACGAAGCCTTCAAGTCAGCCATCGTCGCTCCCGACCACACAGCCTTCCTCACATCCGTCTTCGCAACCATCGTCAAGACCTTCATCTCAGCCATCCTCGGAGCCAACTGCACAGCCGACCTCTGAACCTTCGAGCCAACCATCTAATCGACCATCATCACAACCTTCATCGTTGCCAAGTGGTCAGCCCTCCAGCTTCCCGACATCACAACCCTCTCTCTCTCCCTCGAGTCAGCCGTCTTCTCATCCCACCTCTCAACCTTCAATAATACCATCTTCACAGCCTACTACTCTCCCCTCAGCGCAACCAAGCGCTCGGCCAACTTCTCAACCCTCAGTAATTCCGACTGCTCAACCGTCTGTAATTCCTTCTACTCAACCCTCGAGCCGTCCGAGTATTCAACCATCTGGACTTCCGAGTTCGCAGCCGACCGATAAACCAACGTCTCAACCGTCTTCTTTACCATCTGGCCAGCCATCTTCGACACCAACTGTGCAACCCACAGCAAGGCCTTCATCACAACCATCGTCGCGGCCTACTTCTCAACCAAGTAGCCAACCGTCTTCAAA
>VKHI01000881.1:0-11667 GCA_015145745.1 Poterioochromonas sp. DS
TGTGAGAAAGTTGGTAAACTTGGCCCATCAGTACTCGGGAAGGATGGAACCCTTGTGTCTTGCGTATGCGATCGTGAAGTTATTCCCATCGCGCATGTTAGTGGTGGTAAACTTGGTCCACCAAGAGAGATAGGAGCTGTGCACGTCGAACCAACTGAGGACATAATCGATCTGATTACTCCAGAGAGCTCTGAATTCAAGGCAGTGAAAAGGAAATTAACCGAACTGAATTACAGGTCAGGTTATGGGAGCTATGCAACGGGTGTCGTAGCAGGAAAGCTTACCCGACATACGGTATCCGAATTACAGAGTGGTTGGGGTCCAACGTGGACACAGAAAGTTACTGAGTTACAAGAGGATAAGAGTCGGAGCGATGACAGAGAGGAGGAACGGCTAAGGAGCAACACAGGCTTCAATCAGACAGCACTGTTAGGAAAGGATTTTCTTCAGCTATCAAGTCCGGTAGGTATGAAGAGGCTCAAGCGCGTTCGACTGTCAGAAATCGCTTTGTCAGATGATGGTTCATCTCAGGCGTATGATGTCGGGTAAGCTCCGATAAGTCATGCGCCTAACAGGCGGCGGTGGGTGCGTGAGCATCCAATGGAGCGTCGGAATTAACCGATCACCGTGGCACCGTCTAGTGGGCAGGGTAACCTTCGGGTTAGTTCTGTGGTACGCTGGGTACTCCTGGCACCTAGAGACTACGACGTCATGTAAGCCCTCCAAGAAACGAAATACCAAACATGTTCGTGGATGAGGCCTTGGGGGTTCTACACACAAGTGGGATGAAAACGGTCAATATTGTACGTGAGGCCCTGCGAAAGGCACGTGCGACAAGACCGTCGGACGCCTGGACAAGGAAACTTGTTTAAGGAACCGCTACAGACTGGGTCACCCGCGGTCACCTAAACCTTTGAGAGGCATGGTGGCTCAATGTACAGTCGGGCTGGTGTAAACATGACGGGCGGAGGGCTTAAACCTGCATGTGAGCATCACTTCAGGATAAAGAGGCAGCTGAGAAGCTAGTTCAGGAATCCTGGGGGTACGGGACCATCATGGTACCTCCGGAAAGTGGGGGCTTGATAAACTTGTACGGAAAGGTCTTTAGCTTTGCCTGCGCCCGCGTTGATGGGATCCGAAGTGAGCCAACGTTAAAGGGAGGGCTAGATAAGATAAGTGAGGAGTCTAGTAATACGGAGGCACTATTACCAGGCGAACTACGAGATGAATACTGTTGTGCAAGGAATGTGGCACATCTACGGCACACTATTCATGAAGATCCAGAGAGTGGGTTGATATTCTATGTATCCAGTGTATATGATGATAAGGTGAAACGGCTTACAGTATGTGAAAGAATGTTAGTGTTGCCTACAGGCGAAATCGTCTCGAGCACACTCTCATTGGTACCAGCGGCTCAGTTAATTGACCTCGAGATTTTAGACCTACAAATTGGTCCGGTACCTTGTCATCATTACAATACACGGGGGAGTGACAACGAACGGGTGGATAATCCAGAGTTGAATCTCATGTCGATTGAGGGGGAGGAGAATAGTTATATATTACGGAGCTTACGGAAAGCAAGAGGACTGAATCATGATAGGATGGCGGACTACTGTCTAACGATAGAGGCACCTGTGATTGATCATAGGGTTCCTTTAACGCATAATGAAGCAATGTTGTTGCCGTCATCAGGACTGTGGAGAGAAGCGGAGGAGACGGAGTTGCAATCGTTAAATTCTAATAAAGTGCTGTTACCGTCTGTGCTACCGCCGGGTCAGAAACTAATGCATACGAAATGGATCTATGCATTGAAGTACGACACTGAAGGAAATATCATCAAGAGAAAGGCCCGGCTGGTCGCTCAAGGGTTTCGCCAAGTCTTTGGCGTCAACTTTGACGAGACGTACGCACCTGTCACTACCTTGGATACATTGAGATTAATACTTGCGTTGGCTGCACAACTTGGGTTAGTAGTCCATCAAATGGATGTTGTTACAGCGTTCCTAAATGCAAAGTTAGAAGAGGAGATGTACATAAAGCCTCCTCTTGGAATTCCTTTACCATCAAATAGTAACTGTTTTCGATTGATGAAAGCGTTGTATGGACTCAAGCAGTCCCCTCGACAATGGTATAAGGATATTGACGGCTTCCTGCTACAAGCGAACTTTAAATCATTACCAAATGAACCGTGCTTGTATTATCGTCAGTATCAAGGGTCATTGAACTTGATATCACTGTATGTGGACGATTTGGTCATTGCTGGAACGAAGGAAGCCGTGGACAATGTGAAGACGTTAATGTTGAGGAAGTACAAGATGAAAGATCTTGGAGAGATACATCTCATACTTGGTTGTGAAGTGAAGTACGACAGAGTGTCAGGAGATTACTCACTTAATCAGCGTCACTATGTTATTGACCTGTGTAAGAAGTTTCTACCATTGGGAGGTGCTCGAGTGCAGACCCCGATGTCAGAAGAAACCCTCACCAAGGAGATGTCACCATCAACAGACGAGCAGAAGAAGGCCATGCAGGGAGTGCCCTATCGTCAGTTGATAGGAAGTCTGCTGTGGTTGGTAACTGGTTCACGTTTAGATATTGCGTTTGCGGTCTCATGCTGTGCGAAATATTGTATGAATCCTGGCATGGCGCATTGGACGGCTGTATTAAGAATTCTTCGATACTTGAACGGGACAAGAAGTTATGGGCTTGTTTACCGCAGGATTCCGAGACCCGTAGACTTTGGCTGTTATGCAGAGAAGGAGCCGGAGTATCAATTAGACAATGAGTTCCTACCCAACGGTGAAGTAGGATTCAAACTAGGACAGCTGCATATCTATGTACACGTGGACTCAGACCATGCTCGAGATCTTGATACAAGGCGTTCGGTTACTGCTTGTATTGTGTTTGGGAATGGTACAGCAGTCTCTTGGAAGTCCAAGATGCAACCCACAGTAGCGAAGTCAAGCATGGAGGCTGAGTACATGGCTCTATGCTTTGCGACTTGTGAGATTTTGAGTTTGAATACTACAGTAATGCGAATTGGCTATGCTAAACAGAGACCCATCTCGGTCTATGAGGACAATCAGTCGGCTATCTACTTCTCTAGAAATAATACGGATAACCTGAGAACGAAGCATATAGATGTACAATATCACTTCGTCAGAGAACAACTAGTGGCCGGACTGATGTCGATACTGAAGATTCCGACAAAGGAGAATACTGCTGATCTGTTGACGAAGCCTTTATCAACAGAAGTGCATTGGAGGCACATGGCGACCTTAATGGTAAACATCTATCCTGAAGACATCGGGTTGGATGTGCCGTGACGAAATTGCTTACATGATATTCACGATCGATAAGTGGAAGGATACTCTACTTGTTGAATGCTTTTGAGTTTTTGGGTAAGAGCTTGAGCTACGGCTTTCCCTTAGGAAATTTCTAAGAGGTTTTCGTGGACGTAACTCCACCTTGCTCTGATCCATATATATATTTATATGCGTTTCCTCGTATGTTGTTGATGCAGTATATATGTACACATGGTGTTGTCACTTGCTCTGCTTTGTCTAACGGGGAGTGTTAGAATATGGGCTATATCCAAACCAGAGCAGTGTCTCGCACTCAGTCAGATGAGGGAGCACTGTGGCTAGGAGCCCTTAAGCAAGCTAGGACAGCGTCTCGCACTCAGTCAGGATGAGGGAGCGCTGTAGGAAGGAACCTTGAAGCAAGCTAACTAGGAGCGGTCTTGGTACTAACTGAAGGAGCGACTGTGTAACTAAGTATCTAAGACCTGAGTACAGTTGCTAACTAAGTGCTGGGTACTCAGCAGTGGCTAACTACTTGAATGATATTGGCTATTAATGTTTATGAACCATATTATATTTATTCCTATATACATACACCTGTACATATACTGTATAATACTTTCAACTGTAAGTTGAAGTATTAGCACAACTATGAGTTGAAGTTGAAGCTGGGTAGTGCGTAGGCATTACTTCACTTCGATGAAGCGTCATCACACTATATAATTGTTAATCTAAGCAAGCTAAGCTTGATTCTTGTAAACTACTCTTGAACTCTAAGCATTCAAACTAGAGCTATTATTCCAACATGGTAGCGTGGTAATTTGAGTGGAATATCAAGCAAGAAAGAAGAATCTCGACAGAAGTTCTACGAATCAAGAAAGGTAATGGCAGAACAGCAAGGATCGGAAGTCACTACGGGAACCTCATCCTTTAAGAGAACTCCTCCAGTGGGGATTACAGTCACTGGAATTACACAATCTTCGGACAGCCGTGGTACTGAGGAATCCCTGCGTCAAGAAAAGATGGAAGATGCGGAAGGATTGATTTTGTTGACGTATCTACGGGAGCACGGGTTACTTACAGGTTTACAGGGACCTAGATATGGGATATGCCTTTGCCCGGCGTTTGGGGATTATCTACGAGAATCATTTAAGTGTGAATTGGACGAAAGAATACAGAAAGCTAAGGTTGCGGGAACTTACGTAGATGAGCTGGAAGCGTATGAGCCACCTTTACGGACATTCAGGCTGCGCGAAGAGGACACAGATGGTTATAGGAATATGCAAGTGATCTTAATACCTCAGAACTCTGACACCTTGCCACAAGATCTCCGCTCGGAGAAGCGATCGCGGGATGAAGAAGAAATGGAGACAGCGTCTGAAAGTAAACGGCGCAGGCGGATGAGAGATAATGAACTTGAGGAACAGTTACCTTATCCAATCCGGAGTATGCTCAAGTTGGGTAGGAGTGGCATACGATTTGGGAGTCCACTGGGTAATCCGCTGTTGCAGAACAGACAAGAACATCACGATGAGTTACTACGACGGGCAAGCGAGTTCTGGCCGGATATTTATAATGACCTCACCTTGGAAGGGTATTCGGACCGCCGCCATCAGACTCATGACAATGAGCATCGGCGATACCAGGTGGAAAAGATGATACAGAGCCAGGTTAAGAATGCCAGGAGAACATCTCCTCCGTCGTTAGGGAACCCAAAGTCAGGAAATGTCTCACTATGGCTTCTGGAATGGGTATTTGCTTTTGTGAGGGACCTTGAAATACATTCCGGGTTTGCGTTGGAGTATCTTATGCTTCCGTTTCCTACTCGTCCGCCGGACTGGGAAAGGACCATGCCGTACTGGAATGCTATGGTGACGATGGAACGTGAAGTTTTAGTCAGACTTCAAAGGGCTACGGAGACAAATACAAGTATTACCCAGCAGATTACAGAAGCCATGGACGTCACCAGCCATCAGCTCTTTCAGATGATCATCAGCCTGTATATGGGTCAACCGTTAGAACTGTATACTAAGAACAGGGTTGATTGGAATGAGCTTAGCCAGGGAAAAGGAGAACAGGTCGGCGTCTACTTGAATAAGGTTCAGAAATATGTCAGGATGTTTCAGTTTACATTGGATCCGTTGACGTTCACGGACATATCCTCGAAGTTGTACACGACTCTCAGGACACCGCAATTATGGCTCTTCGCCGCGGCTGAAGCAGTACGGATGGCCACAACTCATAGTTTTGAACTGGCTGCTTGGTTTAAAGCTATTAATGATCATGAGTTAGCCTACAAGAGTAATGAAGAAATAACCGGTGAGCTACCTCTTCAGATCCAGACGGCGAATCGAGTACGGCCTAACAGTTTGAAAACACCATCTGCGTGGTGTAAGATCTGTCAGAAGAATACTCATTGGACATATGAATGCCCAAACCAGAAGAATGAACGCAAACCAGCTTCTGACACCGGTTTTTCGAAGTATCGCAATAATGTGTCTCCGGCTCAACGAGGGCCCATAAATACTCCTAGAAATATTTATGTGAGTCAAGGACGGCCACCTTCTAGGATATTACCTCCTAGAGATTCAAGATTCTCCAATAGGCCACGATTCCCTGATAGAAACATTAACGGTAATGGACGCGTCGTGAAACATATGACTTCAACAACTTCAAGAGACACCACCAACAAGCCGTTGGAAAACGAAATTAATTATATTTGCAAAGACATTGAGGCCAATATGTTCGCGAATAAGTTTAATTTTAATGAACAAAGAAGTGATCCTTTACAACTTCTAATGCTGACGTCGGCGATTGAAGAAGTGCTTCAAAGTCAGCATTGTAATCCAATTTGCAAATCGCTTACATTAGGTGATTTCACTTCGAAGGAGATTGACCAAGAGTATAAAATTGGGCTTCTTCCTTCGGATAATTGTCCTGCAACAAGTGCTGAGTTATCCCAACTAGAGAAAAATATGGATGAGGTTACATCTGATTACTCGGACGGAAATTTACCCTTAATTACAGCAGAAGTAGTAATCAACTCGGATGTGCCAAGTTCCGACCAGAGTTGTGGTAATCATCCTACTCCAGACCTTCACTCACGAGTGTGTTATCCTGAGCAAATTCCGACTCTCAAGTGGGAATACTTAGACTCGGATGACGAAATTTCTGATCGGAGCTATCAAGAACCGGACATGCAGCTAGCGGCGGATACTAATGAGCGCGATGGAAATGACGAATTGAATAGGAATGCGAATGAGGATGGAGGAAGTGATACTACTCACTCGCTAGAAGGGAATATGCCTGTCGAGACTCATGTGTTTGGCGATACTGCAGGAGTTCGAGATAGCACGATAGTAATACATGCAGGGGGAGATGACAACCCGTGCTGGATTCAGCACTACAACTACCGTCGAAGTGAGTTTCTAGAGCACAACATGTGGATTTATTCCGCCTTGGGGAGGTGGACAGCTTCTAAAAGGAGACGGATTGGAAACTTCTCCGCCACGTTTTTCCAGAATGGACACCTAAATCAGGAGATGCTGGAAGAACTTGAACAAATCAAGAAGGACATGAGTGTGCTCACCGGAACGGTGTTGGAGTCATCAATGGATCTTCATGCAGATGTCTCCTTGCTTCAAACAGTAATGGCAGACACGATGATCACGTTTCCGTTACCTGTGCTAGAACATCGATTGGAACCGATGAGAGTCTTTGCGTTCGCTAGAGATATCCCGGTCAAGTTTGAATTGAGTCCGGTGGTTGCATCCGGTAGCAGTGAAGTCTCAGTGGAGGAGTCGACTGGGGACAGAACTCCTCTTGTACATTCCACGGCAAGTGAGGGGTCGGCGTCTACTGTGTCTCAAGACCAGAGTGATAGGTCACAGGATGAGGAACACTGTATCTTCAGACTCAGAGGGGGTGGAGATACAGTAGGGGGCAAGCGTACGAGAGAAGGGCTACTTGAGAATCAGACTGATGCCGCTTTCCCTCCGACCCTACAGTTGACATGGATGGATGATCGAGATCGCCTACTACTACAGGGAGATCTGCAGGGAGGAAAGTTGGATTTAACGGCTCGCCTCAACACGATACTTAATCGACTCAATACGGATCATCAGTGGGTGACAATCCCGGACTGTAGGTCGATTCTACTGTTCAGTCGGGACTCAAGGGTAGCCAACAGATCGACCCTATACGAGGGCAAATTGGTGCGGGAAGTCTCTGTACTCGATCAGTATGCATTCCTGGCTGATTTGGGAGTAACAATACCAGGAGTGATGAATATGGAAACTATTGTCCAGTGGCGAGAACAATCCTCTCTCTATGAGAACTCCCCATACTTGTCGGAAGCACTGGTTGCGATGAAGCGGAGTAAGGATGCGGACAGACTCCGACTTAACCCAGTTGATGACGACATAATTCAAATGCTCAATCCGGAGACAATTCCAATCGTTTTCATTCTTCTTGCGTATAAGGAGGCCAGAGGGCCAACTCGTCATTATGTCGGCAAGCAGTACGATATAAGCGTATGGTGGGACAGGCTTGCACGCGACAAGCATCCCTTGTATATAGATGTGGTTAAGGCATACGTGAGGGCAGTCAGATCGTCGGGTTTTGTTCATGACCATGTCATTGTGTCCAGTGCCCCGGTCATGCATACAAGAGATCTCATGATGTACTCAATTTGGACGGCAAAGATGACGGGCTACTACAAATCATGGATACCTTTGGTTGAAGATAGTAAAAGGGTACTTCCTCATATATGTGAGTTTATTCCAGAGTACATATATGATGAATTTGTAGTCCCTGCTGGTTTGGAGCGTCACGCCGTACCCTGGCAGTATATCCTCCGTTGGTGGAATTATCAACGGGACAATGGAACCGACGTATTCATGACAGTCATGAATAAGGAACGTCGTAGGCTCCAGCTCGAGAACAGACTAGCTCAGGGGCGTGAGGCTGTGGAGACTGACGATACCAGGGCAGTCATCCATACAGCGTGACGGGAAAGGGGGAGTACATGTTGTAGTGGGAGTGACTTTTGTGCTACCCTGCGTGATGATCGACACTGTTCACGATTTTCATGTGCAATGCGTAACACTAATTATTCATATTCTACTCACCAATATGTCTCCCTCAATATGCGTGTTCCTTATATGCACTTACCGGTGCATAGAGCCCAGAGTAAGAGTCCTGACCTGGGCAATACTAGTGAAATGAATATGTTGTCTGTTGTGACAGGGAGAAGTAACCCTGTTCATTTTGTGTTGATTATTGACTCTGGGTGCTCTACTCATACATTCAATTGTTTGAATTATGTTGATGATTTTCAAGTGATGGTGGAGGATGAGAGTACCTCTATGATTTTGGCGGATAAGACGAGGGTGCATATAAGAGGGAGGGGGGTCTGTGGTGTATTAGGACCTGTCTTTTATGTGCCTGAGATTCGCAACTGTCTCCTATCGGTAAGACAGATGGACCGTCAGGGCTGTGAAACAAGATTCAAGAATGGTGTCTGCGAGATCCTCCGAAGCTCTGACCAGAAGTTAATATTACGTGCGGAGACTATCGGGAAGGAAGGACTGTACGCACTGTCTCAGGGGGAGTTTGAGGATCAGATGGGGCTGGCGCATCAACTGTGTATGGCTCACTCCATCAGGACGGACGCGGTATCAAGGCTTCACTATATCCTGAATCATGCGTCGGCACAGCGATGCAATTATGAGTGTACTTGCCATAAGTTCCCAGGAATTACTACTCCGTTTACGGAGAAGATGAAGGATGTGATCAGGCAGTGCGTCTTCTGTCACATGGCGAAAGGGAAACACCGGCCTACCTGTCAGACTATGGAACGACATCCAGTACCGGGTAAGTCCTGGAGTGTTGATGTTAAAGGCCCGATCGCAACACCGTCGCTTGAATATGGGAACATCTATATTGCGGGCTTCATTGAGAACAATAGCCGATTTGCAGTCAAAGGGTTTATGAAGAAGAAGAGCGACATATACGCAGTGACTGTATTCTGGCATGATACATATATCGTACCCTTAAGGAAATCTCATCCGGAGTTGGGGAAGATCTTTGTTCATAGTGACAACGGTGAGTTCAACAGTGAAGTCATACAATCGTACCTGTTGAAGAATGGGGTATACAGTATGTTAGTCTGTCCGTATACACCTCAGCATAATGGAATTATCGAGAGGTTATGGCAGACACTGATGAATGCGACCATAGCGCTATTACTCACTGCGGGTCTAGGAGAGGAATATTGGCAAGAGGCGTTTGGTTGTGCAGTACATGTCTATAATAGAATGAGCTGTGCTCACCCGCAGAAGTACCCGAAGTCTCCATTCGAAACCTTCATGGAATTCAAACCCATCATTGGTCATTTTCAGCCTTGGGGAGTACTTGCTTTTGCCTTGAGGAAGAAGAGCAAGAAGGACCTGTTAGAGAAGGCGGAGCTTTGTGTGCATATGGGTTATCAGGACCGACACCAAGTCGGATATCGCCTACTTGCTCTACAGACCAATGAGTTTATAATCACGAACAACGCTACGTTCGTCTTGTCATCCGAGATACTAGTAAAGGACCTCTACGGGAAGGAGCTAACGGATGCGAGACAGGAACAGCTCTATCAAATGCTATGCCATTCATCAAGCAGTGTTACGGAGAGTACAGGGGAGAAGTCCTATGGCAAGCAGACCCAGGCGCAGGACCGTCGTATCACAAGATACCCGATACGATCAATGCTTAAGGAGTCGACGGTGCGGGAACCTACAATCACGTACTCCGGCATGATACCAGGAGAGGAGCCGCCTTACCGTCCACTAGTAACAGAGCAGATCGATATCGAACAGGGACTGCAGGAGCTAGGAGTGGTCTGTAGTGGACTCATACCTGTTGAAGAAGCTTTAGAGGATTGGCAGGAGTATCACAAGCCTAGGAGAAGCGGTGAGTTAAAATATTTATATCAATGTATACAGGATTGGGACTCTCGAGACCTCCTAGACGCAAATGAGTACTCCTGGGAAGGAGAGAACTACTCAAGAGGACTGAGCCCTCACCTGCTAGGATGGTCTGAAGAGGAGGGCCAATGTATACGACCGTTAATGTTGAAGGTGCTATCCCCGCGTGGCCACGTCATCAGTAAGTCCACAGGCATCCCTGATAGAATGGGAGGGGATGGTGGAAAACTATTGGGGAGTGTACCTTCCCCAGGTGGCGCAGTGATGATTCGTAAGTCCACCGAATTAGGGAAATACTCATCGTTGTATGATGATCCAGTGGGTGACTCCCTGGTACCATGGAAAGACGAGAAACAGAGTAGGTCCAGTCCATTGAACAGCGATCAACCCCCGCGTCTTGGACTTGCCAGCAATGTAATCTCTGGTGTTAAGGTCTTGGAAGGCATGGCCAATTTAGAGTTAGCCCCAGGAGATCGTCCCTGTACTCCTTTGACAGCAAGTGGGTCAGTGGACTGCACACGTACCTCTGAACGGACGGGACTTTCACCTGGCGAGGTTAGTGTGCCCGCTTCAGCTGAATCAGTTCCCGGGTCTTGGTCATCCTTTCTGGTCGGGCCTGATCAACCTGTACCAGGGGGGATGCGCCAAGATGCTATCCTCGACGATTATGGTATCAGACCTATGACTAACAAAGGAGTTCAGATTCCCACACCACGAAGAGATAGCAGCAATCCCCAGAAATATATCGGAGGAGGTAACACTCGTGGTCTCACGAAGCCTCAGGCGATCATATCAGATTCCCGACAGCCAGGAGGTTACACGGATCGTGATAGGAGCCTTGCTTGCACAAGTCGTCAGTATTTAGAGAGTGGTAATTCTCTAGGGAAGCAGAATATCACGCTGCTGGGGCCCGCTGATGCCATTGGTCTGGAGAAAAGGAAAAGTGGTAAACTTGGGCCACTATTAGATGACTTTCCTCGCAAGAAGAATCTCATCACACTGAGCGGTAAGTCTCCAGTCGGTCTCGCCACCCATGAAGATAGGAGCGATGAGTCTCACCTGGGACTAGTCCCCCAGTTTGCAGAGAAGGTTGGTAAACGCGGTCCAACGGGAGTTGTCAGTTATTACCCTGACAGTGGTAAACATGAGCCACATTCAGCAGCTGGTAAACATGTTCCACCTGACTGCGCTAACAGTGACACCTGGGATCCATCAGTACTTAGGAAGGTAGGTAAACATGGCCCTGCAGCATCTGAGAAAGTTGGTGAACTTGGTCCATCGTCCTGTGAGAAAGTTGGTGAACTTGGTCCATCGTCCTGTGAGAAAGTTGGTAAACTTGGCCCATCAGTACTCGGGAAGGATGGAACCCTTGTGTCTTGCGTATGCGATCGTGA
>VKHI01000882.1:0-11643 GCA_015145745.1 Poterioochromonas sp. DS
GCACCAAGTGCGACACCGACAGCAGTGCCAACAGTAAGTCCAAGCGCGACACCGACCTTCACACCTTCCATACAACCAAGTGGGCAACCGAGTAGTCGACCGACAGGTCAGCCGAGCAGCAGACCGAGCGGACAGCCAAGTGCACGACCAAGTAGCCAACCAAGTGGGCAACCGAGTAGTCGACCGACAGGTCAGCCGAGCAGCAGACCGAGCGGACAGCCAAGTGCACGACCAAGTAGCCAACCAAGTGGGCAACCGAGTAGTCGACCGACAGGTCAGCCGAGCAGCAGACCGAGCGGACAGCCAAGTGCACGACCAAGTAGCCAACCAAGTGGGCAACCGAGTAGTCGACCGACAGGTCAGCCGAGCAGCAGACCGAGCGGACAGCCAAGTGCACGACCAAGTAGCCAACCAAGTGGGCAACCGAGTAGTCGACCGACAGGTCAGCCGAGCAGCAGACCGAGCGGACAGCCAAGTGCACGACCAAGTAGCCAACCAAGTGGGCAACCGAGTAGTCGACCGACAGGTCAGCCGAGCAGCAGACCGAGCGGACAGCCAAGTGCACGACCAAGTAGCCAACCAAGTGGGCAACCGAGTAGTCGACCGACAGGTCAGCCGAGCAGCAGACCGAGCGGACAGCCAAGTGCACGACCAAGTAGCCAACCAAGTGGGCAACCGAGTAGTCGACCGACAGGTCAGCCGAGCAGCAGACCGAGCGGACAGCCAAGTGCACGACCAAGTAGCCAACCAAGTGGGCAACCGAGTAGTCGACCGACAGGTCAGCCGAGCAGCAGACCGAGCGGACAGCCAAGTGCACGACCAAGTAGCCAACCAAGTGGGCAACCGAGTAGTCGACCGACAGGTCAGCCGAGCAGCAGACCGAGCGGACAGCCAAGTGCACGACCAAGTAGCCAACCAAGTGGGCAACCGAGTAGTCGACCGACAGGTCAGCCGAGCAGCAGACCGAGCGGACAGCCAAGTGCACGACCAAGTAGCCAACCAAGTGGGCAACCGAGTAGTCGACCGACAGGTCAGCCGAGCAGCAGACCGAGCGGACAGCCAAGTGCACGACCAAGTAGCCAACCAAGTGGGCAACCGAGTAGTCGACCGACAGGTCAGCCGAGCAGCAGACCGAGCGGACAGCCAAGTGCACGACCAAGTAGCCAACCAAGTGGGCAACCGAGTAGTCGACCGACAGGTCAGCCGAGCAGCAGACCGAGCGGACAGCCAAGTGCACGACCAAGTAGCCAACCAAGTGGGCAACCGAGTAGTCGACCGACAGGTCAGCCGAGCAGCAGACCGAGCGGACAGCCAAGTGCACGACCAAGTAGCCAACCAAGTGGGCAACCGAGTAGTCGACCGACAGGTCAGCCGAGCAGCAGACCGAGCGGACAGCCAAGTGCACGACCAAGTAGCCAACCAAGTGGGCAACCGAGTAGTCGACCGACAGGTCAGCCGAGCAGCAGACCGAGCGGACAGCCAAGTGCACGACCAAGTAGCCAACCAAGTGGGCAACCGAGTAGTCGACCGACAGGTCAGCCGAGCAGCAGACCGAGCGGACAGCCAAGTGCACGACCAAGTAGCCAACCAAGTGGGCAACCGAGTAGTCGACCGACAGGTCAGCCGAGCAGCAGACCGAGCGGACAGCCAAGTGCACGACCAAGTAGCCAACCAAGTGGGCAACCGAGTAGTCGACCGACAGGTCAGCCGAGCAGCAGACCGAGCGGACAGCCAAGTGCACGACCAAGTAGCCAACCAAGTGGGCAACCGAGTAGTCGACCGACAGGTCAGCCGAGCAGCAGACCGAGCGGACAGCCAAGTGCACGACCAAGTAGCCAACCAAGTGGGCAACCGAGTAGTCGACCGACAGGTCAGCCGAGCAGCAGACCGAGCGGACAGCCAAGTGCACGACCAAGTAGCCAACCAAGTGGGCAACCGAGTAGTCGACCGACAGGTCAGCCGAGCAGCAGACCGAGCGGACAGCCAAGTGCACGACCAAGTAGCCAACCAAGTGGGCAACCGAGTAGTCGACCGACAGGTCAGCCGAGCAGCAGACCGAGCGGACAGCCAAGTGCACGACCAAGTAGCCAACCAAGTGGGCAACCGAGTAGTCGACCGACAGGTCAGCCGAGCAGCAGACCGAGCGGACAGCCAAGTGCACGACCAAGTAGCCAACCAAGTGGGCAACCGAGTAGTCGACCGACAGGTCAGCCGAGCAGCAGACCGAGCGGACAGCCAAGTGCACGACCAAGTAGCCAACCAAGTGGGCAACCGAGTAGTCGACCGACAGGTCAGCCGAGCAGCAGACCGAGCGGACAGCCAAGTGCACGACCAAGTAGCCAACCAAGTGGGCAACCGAGTAGTCGACCGACAGGTCAGCCGAGCAGCAGACCGAGCGGACAGCCAAGTGCACGACCAAGTAGCCAACCAAGTGGGCAACCGAGTAGTCGACCGACAAGTCTGTTCTTCATTTTGATACCTTTTCTTTCGGTCTAACTGTTTTGCTCTTTATCTGTCTTTCTGTTTCTTCTCTTTCCCTTTGTTCTTTTAGAATCTGACCTTTTTGCTCCTAATCTGACGCATGCTGTGTTTACGGCGGATGGCGCTTATTTGCATTTGCTTTTTGTATCTCTGACAGACTATGGAAGTTTATCGAGTCAGTTCACTTGCAGCCAACTGTTCAACTTTACTTGTGCGAGTTCATCTATTTGTAAATGGATAGATCAGAAGACAGTGAATGCAAGGGTACAGACAAAGGATAGTTGTGCGAAGGTGAATGATGAAGTGGGTCTTGCATTTACAGCGAAGATTCGAGCAGCGTGCTCCGCGAAGAACTGTAACACATGGCCTATTGCAGATCCTGCCACGAATCGAGTAATAATCGCAGCACCGGCTGTTCCAAACCTTCCTCAAGTCATCTTCACATTACCGACACTGATTTCATCGTGTTCGCAGTTGGTGTTGGATGTGAGTTCATCGATAGGAAGTGGAGGAAGGTCGTGGTCAAAGGTGAGTATGATGGTGTCGAGTTCCAACTCTTCAGAGAAGATGAGAGGATTGCAAAGCTTCATCAATAGCTCTTTCTCGAGCAGCTTCCCTCTTGTTGTTCCCTCCTCGTACCTGTCAGTGGGCAGTGTGTACTTGTTTCAGACTCGACTGTGCAACTTCCTTGGTGCATGTGATGAGATAAGTGGAGCGGTGCAAGTGGAGTCAAAGTTTGTGCCAAGTGTGAGCATAGCAGGACTGAGGAATGTGTCAATCACGTGTTCGCAGTCTTTGCAATTGATATCAGTAGTAGATGGTCGAGACTGTACAGGGAAGAAGATGAGTGTGTCATATGAATGGCAGGTGTTGCAGTGGAGCGCCAGTCTTCCCCAGAGGAGTGTATTGGAAATACAATCGACATCGAAAGATCCTTCGAGATTTGTGTTGCAGAGTTATGGATTGCCAGGAAGAGGAAGGTATGAGGTAGTAGTGACTGTGCGAGTTGCGACAACAGCTACAACATCAGCGAATTCCTCGGCGAGTGTGATGGTGAATGTCATAGCAGGTCAGATAGTGGCTTTGGTCCAAGGAAGTAGCGAGCGGTTAGTGAGAGTGGGCGATTGGATGGTGTTAGATGCATCCAACAGCTATGATGAGGATGAGAGAGCTAGCCCTGCATCTTCCTCGACATTGACGTTTCAATGGAGTTGTGTGCAAGCAGTTGCGTCAGGAAACAACTCATGTTCTTCACTCTTCCAAGTGATTGGTGGTCAAAGTGCTGCATCGATTCTCATGAGAGCAATGACATTCGATAAGGTTGTGACATGGATGGTTTCTGTGCAAGATGTGCAGAGAACGAGGACAGCAGTAGCTTCTGTGACAGTGAAGCTCTTACCTGCTCAATATCCAACCATAGCCTTGCAGTCCAATATGGAAGGCGGTATAATGAATAGAGGACAAAGCTTGAAATTGACAGGCTCGGTGAGTGTACCAGAGGGTTTATCAGGGAATGCAAGTTGGTTGTTGACGGAAGGGATTCCGCTGTCATTGAGTGGATTATCTCTGACCCCACTGACTCGAGATATCTCATCCTCTTCGTCTTCTCAATCGTTTAGCATGTATTTGGTTCTTCCAGATAATGCCTTGACTACAGGCGTGTCATATACCTTCTCTCTGCAGACGAAGCTGCTGAATGAAACATCTGCTGCAGTAAGCATGAGCTCCAGTATCACCATTACTGTCAATACACCTCCACTACCAGGATTGTTCCTCGTGCTGCCTAGTTCAGGCCTGGCATATGTAGACTCTTTCACGTTGAGCTGTAGTTTATGGACGGACAGTAACTTGCCTTTGTCGTATCAGTTCAGCTACTTGATTGAATCGAGTGAGTTGAAGTCAGTGGTGAGGGGAGTGTCGGTGGTGGGATCTGCCACATCGTTGTTACCAGCAGGAAGTCAGGCTCGCAATAACTCTTTGGTGGTGATGGCAGATGTGTATGACAGCTTGAATGCGAATACTACCATCAGCACTACAGTGAAGGTCATGGAAGCTGTGCAAAACACATTCAACATATCTTCCTTCATCATTGCATCTACTACTTTCTCTAGCTTTGTGGATGATCTGATCCAAGGCATCTCATTGTCGAGCATGCTATTGAATCAGGCGAATTGCTCTCTAGCTCCAGATTGCTCGAAGCTGAATCGCAAGAGTTGTTTCTCAACAGCTCATACTTGCGGATCGTGTGTATCGAGTGCTTTCGTAGGTCAGGTTGGGGATAGTAACAATCCTTGTCGAGCGGTGAACTCAACGGTAGGTGTGATCTCGAGTCAAGTGCAGCAATGTGGAGGAATTGTTTCGGTCATGGCAAGTGTGGTATCTTTTCTTCACTCGATGACACAGCAGTGTCAGTCTGTTATCAGGGGGATGTGACGTGTTATGCGAAGTGTGTGTGCGAAGAAGGCTATAGTCGAAGTGAGATTTGTGACAAGAGTAATGTAGAGATTGAGGAGAGAAGCAAGCTAAGAGAGCAGGTGATAGGAGGGATAGAGCAGTTGATGGAGCAGCAAGATCCGACGGAGCAGAACATTGAAATATGGATGAACAGTGTATTGCAAGTGAGTCAAGTTCCTCATGAGCTGTCGAGCAGTTCAATTTCTTCGTTATTAAGTATCACAGAGGTAGCATTGTCAGCAGTGAGGTCGAATGAGATCAGTGCTTCGTCGAGCCTGTCAAGTCTGGTGGATAGTATGGATTGTCTGTGTGATGCGGCAGTGATGTTTCCTTTTGATTATTCCCAAAGAATCGTTCATAGTCTGCAAAACTACTCTTTATTAATTGCAAGTGAGATGGTTCCTGGTCAGTTGCCAAGTGTAGAAATGCGCAACAACTTCAAGCTGCACACATCGATCTGGACAACAAACTCAAAAGAAGGAGAACGTTCAAGAAGCACATGCAATGAAAACGTCAATTTTACTTTACCTCAGAGTGCATTAGAACAAGAGCTGCAGTTGACATCGACGTCGATCAGCCTTCCAGCCTGTGCAAATGATAGTTCGTCGAATGGGGTGGTGGTTTCGATCTTATCGTTGAGATCGAGCTTGTACAATGCCTCAAGCTTCCTTTCGAGCCCGATATCGTTGTATCTGTCATCGTTGCCTTGTTGGAACTCTTCGTCAGAGTCATGCACAGCTGACATCACAGTACCAATCGCAAGCTATGTGAATCAGAGTAAATCAGAGAGTAAGAACATCTCGATCACATGCATGACAGGGGACAGTTCGATGCAGTTTGTGGATTGTGGGGATGGGAGAAGGTACAATGTGAGTTGTAGGGGCAAGGCGGAAGTGATCGAAGCAAGTTGTCCCTCGACCAGGTCTTTTGCGACGTGCAATGGTTTGGAAGCTAGCAAAGCAGTGGATATAGGGTGTAAGGTGATCATGAGTGTTGATGGGAATATCACATGCTCTTGTCCATTGGTTTTGCCTTCAGCATCAATACAAAGCTCATCAGCAGGCAAGGAGACTTGTGAGGTGAGCTATGTGTCAATGTTGCAAGCGACGACGTTAAACTTTAAGAAGACGGTGCTGAGTGCTCAAGAGTTGAATGCAAGCACAGTGTCGGACAGTTGGGAGGCTTTGGTGACGTTAGGAACGTTTGTAGGAGCGGTGGTAGTGGCGATGTTGTTTTCTACGTATGCAGATAAAGAGCGAGAGAAGAAGGTGCAGTCAGAAGAGCAGCTGAAGCATCATGTGAAGAAAGCAGTGAGTAAAAATCGATTATCTGGAGATGCTGCAACACCGGAGATGATATCGCATCTAGCGGAGGAAGCGTTGCCAGAGATCTTATTAACATCCGAGTCATTGTCAAAGAGGATCTGGAAGGCGGTGAAAAAGCACCATCGTTGGGTAGGAGTGATCTATTACTTCTCGAAGAAGTTTCCTCGAATCTTGCGAGTGATGTCGCTGGCTACGAATGTGGTGATCATGTTGTTCATGCAATCATTGACGTATGCTTTGACGAATGGAGATGATGGGAGTTGCGAAAAGTATGCTACCGAGGCAACATGTTTGGAACCTGCGTCAGCGTATTCAACAGGTGGCAGTATGTGCTATTGGACAGCGAATGACACTGGTAGTGGCGTTGGTGGTTCTTGTCATTTTGTACAGCCAGACAGCAGCATGACGGTAGTTGTGTTCGTGGCGATCTTCTCGGGATTGGTGAGCACTCCGATCGCTTTGTCATTGGATTGGATCATTCATAATATCTTGGCAGCTCCATTAGCAGGCTATCAGAGAAAAAGTTCCGTTGTGGCAGTGGCAGAGGAAGTGAGTCATAGTAGTTCGAAGAGTGCAGTAATAGTGCCGGTACTAGTGGTTCGAAAGGATATTCCCACTTTATTTTCAGAAACAGGAAAAACAATGAAAAGGAGAGAAAATAGCCATGTCATGATGAGACATGAGACAAAAAGAATGATCGAGGCACAGGAACAGGTAGAAGAGATAGCGAGGAGGGAACTGGATCGACTTTGTAGTAGTCTGATATTGTATCGTGAGGGAATCAGAAATAGTCATGAGAGGAAGGAATTTGATGGTAAGAGATCGATTGTGGTTGATATCTTGGGTAATTAACGATGTTTATTCTGGTAGATGTGTGGGGGTTGGATCATAAAGGACGATTTATCACAGTAAATAGAAGAATCAGTTCCTGCTTCAATCTTTTATCATGGGTCAGTGTAAATGAAAGAAAAGATAGTCAAGATAAGACAGTGAAGGAAGTGCTAATACAAGAGCTGATCAACCTGCATCAGAGCATGTTATTCGAAGATGCCATTCAGTTTGGTCATAATGTGGGAGAAGTGAGCAAGAATAAGCGATTGCTGTATTTGTTTCAGAAGGATCTGTTACCAGGCTTAGCAGGAGAAATCTTGGATGGAGCGAACAGAAGAGATGGCAGGATAGAGGATGATGGTAGATCGTTGAAGGCAGTATCGAGGACGATGAAGATTTTGGGTTGGTTGGTCTTGGGAGTGGTGGATGTCGGGATGTTGTTTTATGTCTTTCTGTTCGCTTCGTCTCAAGACAATCATCGTCAGACAGCTTGGGGCCAGTCGTTTGCAGTGTGGCTGATCCTGGAAGTGTTGTTAGTGAGCACGAGCACAGTGATCATGATGCACATCTTGTTGCCAGCGTTGATCATGCGAGATGTCTCGAAGATCAAGGAGAAGCTGATGGATTCAGTCACAAACTACTATGAACGGATCGAAGAAGATACAATGACAAAAGGAAAACGGAAGAAACCTTCTGAAGATCTTGAAAGTCTTCAACAGCCTCTTGATGAGAAGAAAGAGAAGAAAGGAAGGAAGCGGTTGAAAGAGAAGGAGAATGGTGAAGATGTACAGTTCAATGCAGCGAACTATTTGTTTCTGTCTTATCGCATGGCTGAGCGATATTCTGATCTGAAGATCTCAAAGATCATCCTGGCCTTCCAGACTCCCTGGCCTCGACAATCTTACCAGCATGTGCATGATGTGAAGTCAGAGTATACAGACTCTTGGAAGGCAGTGAGTCGTTCGTTCTCGGTGATAATCGTGTTTTTTCTGTCGAACCTGTTGGCAGTGCCTTTAGCAGTGCAAGATATGATAGTGCAGTTAGTGAGCACAGTGACGATGGGATATACGATCCTGTTGCACCTGCAGCTGTATGGTATCTTCCCAGCGCTTGTGATCATTCCTACGATGTTTCTGATGGGTGTGGGTTATTATCTGATGAAATGGCATGAGAGGGAGGAGCAGTCAGAGAAAGAGAAGATAAAGGATAGATTGGTGTCAAGGAGGTCGATGAAGGTCAAAATGACGATGAAGAATGAAGAGGAGAAGCAAAAAAGTGAGGAGGATTGCGAAGTCATCAAATATAAAGATACCATGTCATCAGACAATGATGTAAGAGAGATGAGATCAAGTGATGAAGAAGATATTAGAGTATCACAAGCAGTAAAACATGTATCAAGAAGACAATCAGTGCATCAGGCAGTGATTCAGATGAAACGAATGGAAGTAGAGATGGAAGAGATGGAAGCTTTAGAAGAGGAAGTATATGTTGCGAAGAGAGAAGAATTGTCCTCGTCATCTTCATCTTCATCCTCAACATCCTTTGACAATGAAAGATTGGATGAGGAATTTCTTGAAATTTCAATTGATTCCGACAATTATGAAATCGATCCCATTACTAATAAGAGCAATACAATGAATCCTCATACTGTGGAAGTAGAGGAGGAAGATAAAGAAATTGATTCGAACGATGAATATGATTCAAGTGACGTGGATTTAGAACTTGAATTTGAGATTGAAGAAGTTATAAATAATGATTATTGCTGTTCTCAGGATGTGAAAGATGAGGTTAAGTACTATTATCATTCTCATCCCAATCCTCAAAGATTAAATGCTATCGCAGGCGAAAGAGTTTCTTCGCTTACATCAGATTCAAATTACCTTTCTGATGATTTCGTATGATTTATGTTGTTTGTCTGATAGTCAAAGATTACTAAATACTTTTACTTATACTATATATCTATATGTATATCCTCTATTACTAATAGCAGTAGGATAAAAAAAAAAGACTAAAAAGAACAAAAGAAAAAGATAATAAATTACCAGAAATACCATTCGCTCTTGTTTGTTTGATACACTTCACCCCCTTTCATATCTGTATCTATTACTTTCATATTCATCTCTAATTGTTTTTTGTTTTTGGTATGAAGGGCCTTTTATCTCACTCAGATCATACAACAGTCTAATAATACTTCCAAATCATTTCATTTTAAATCCTCTATATAACTATCGAATTATATGATCTATTAGTTAAAACCAATATGAAGAAGAAAAAAAGAATAAAGAAGAATAGAAAGCAGAAAGAAGAGAAATACCATTCATTCACCCGTCGTATCCATAGAACTTGCTTCAACTTTCATAATCTGCATAAACCATATTCAATATAAAATATTCAATACAATGCACTCTATAATATACAATATACAATATACAATATATAATATACACTATAAAGAAACGTTTGTTTGTTTGTTTGTTTGTTTGTTTTCTTTCTTTCGCAATATTTTCGTGAGTTACATTTCCTTCATTTATATTTAAATCGAAAAAATATCTGTACTTTCGCCTCTTTCTTTCGCCTTCAATGTGTTTAGCTGTTTTTCTACTTTTTTCGTTCTTTTCTTTCGGCTCTTTAAGTCAAATAATTAATTTAAGTAAAGCTTTTACCTCTGTCAATTGCATACAGCCATTCACTTCTGAGCTGAGGTGACTTCTTTCTGATCAATTTAGTGCCTCTTCCTTTTCATTAAACTAACTATAGATCGAATAACATCACGTGTGTAAAGCCCAAAAACCATTTCCATAATGAGAATCTCTATCAAATTCAGCCTCAGCATTTTCTGCTGAGAAAGCTTCAATAAGACCATTCTTATCATCACTGAATTCTAATTGTGGTGCTCCAAGCCCTAGAAATTGATTTCTAGAAGAACAATAATATGTTCCAACGGATCTGAATGTAAAGCTCATCCTTGCGCCGTTATGCAATCTCTCGTCGAAAGTCTTTACTGACTCTGCTCGATTATCACCCTTCACTTCATGAAGCCATTTCATATTCGTCTTCATACCGATCACTAAACATGAATTAGACATCATTTTAACAATCTGTTTTTCATTATTAGATGTTTTATTTCTAAATATCATGTTCCTAGTAGATCCTAAGCTAACATTTAAGATATATGAATGAGGAAGTAAATCCAATGTTTTATCACTATGTCTTCCTATACCATCAGCTGGACCTTTATAATATTTCATAAATACATGATTTACTTCAAATCCATCAAGATTTAAGGTATTATTCAGATGATTCATCATTTTACTTATAATGGTATTTGGTGGTTCTGCTTCAATGTAACTATCTCCTGGATTACGATATAATGGTACAAACTCATTATCAATCTTATTCGCTTGAATATTTACTAATCGAGATAATTTTCCTCCTCTAATCTTTGTCTCTTTCCAACCTTCAGAATTTACTAATTCATCAAATGTCTCTTCCTCGTTGTATATATCCGATGGAAAGATATTATTCAGAATGAAGGTATCTCCTTCACAGTAGATGTCAAATCCATGACTATACTCATAAAGATTGATTATTTTATCTTCAAAAAAGGTTAAGCCACGATCCAACAACTTTTCACTGAAGGATGCTACACAGTCTTGAATAATGATTGATGGATATCCTATATCAACTCCATCCATATAGGTTGCTCTAACACAAGTATTTAATGTTAATCCACAATATACCAGTCTCGTGATCTCAAGTTCTTGTAGCAGACAATGGAGATTTGTCTCAGTAAAAGCAGAATACCATGTTTTCACGACTATTTTAGCGTTAGGATGTTCAAGAAATGGAAGAAATTCATCAATTATCTCCGAACCATGTGTTCCTTCAATACAAATCCTTTTTCCGGTGTGAGTTCCCTTCAATCTATCAGCTGCGGACACATAGTCAGGGATCTTGAAGTAATATGACTTGATCCAAAAGACAGGGATTTTCAGGACATAGGCATATTTCACGATTTTCTTCACTGACTCAATCAAGTCATTTGACATGATTTGCCTAAAGTCATTTTGCATATCAATAATGATGATTGCATCTCTCATGTTTGAGTAGATTGGTTGTAATTGAGTGATAATTCTTCTCATCAAATGATGAATGAAAGTTGCATGAGATTTATGGGAAAAAGCACAGCGCACAGATGAGAAACCCGGAAAAAAACTGATGTAGAAAGAGATTCTTTTCAGAAAATTGGCTGGAACTCCACACACAATAAATACAACAACATTTCATCCAACATCACAAGGTAACAAAAGAACTTCAAACGAATTCACGTCGCATTGAACTCTTTTCCTAAATTATACGTTGCAGAGCCTTGTATCTCGGCATTGAAATGCCGAGATGCCGGTATGATGGCATTATTAGATTATTATGTCAACTAATCTCATTCAATGGAAGCATCAAAAGAGCAGATAGAGATGAGGTAATTCATTTATGTGGTTGGACTGGGTCATTGAAGATGAGTTTAATGTGAAATCACACATGAGGTGGTGCTCCT
>VKHI01000883.1:0-11628 GCA_015145745.1 Poterioochromonas sp. DS
TGTACATTTTGCTGGTAAAAAAAGAAAAGTGAAAAATAATTTAATGAATTACTTCTTAGATTTAGCACGTTAAGATAGGTAGGGAGGTACACATCTGTTCATCATTAGTTAAATAGACCGGGAGTTTTACTTCATTGTTTTCTTTTCTCATTTGTCTATAGGCATTCATTCATTCATATAGCTTCTTCTCTCAAAACAGATCATTCTAGTTCCCACCCTTCGTTACTCTCTCTCTCTCTCCTTTAACACTATAGCTGGTACATGTCCTATTTTTCTATTTCCCTCATATATTAGTCTTTGCTTTCTATTTTCTCGTTTCCTTCTTTCTTTTTTTGATTTTCTCTCTTTCTCTTTGTCTATTTACTACTTTTTATTTTTCTTTGTTTCTTTCCCTGTTATTCTGATCAAGTTTTATTTTTTTTCCCCGCTTTGGCCTACTATCTTAGACTTCTCAGAAATTAACCACTAGAGATAGGTCGCATTGCTTTGAGAATAGATTGTATATTTTGTTTCAATATTTAGGTTAGAATTCTCATTTAGCATTCTCTATTGTAAATAATATCATCAATGACGTATAATATTCTGTGAATTCCTTTAATTGACTTACTATAATCACATCGAATAATTTATTTTGATTAAACAATACTACTAATTCTTCTGTAATTAGCATTGATAATATTGAAAGCTTTGAACATAAAATGCACAGAATAAAGGCAGTATTTTTCAATTTTACACCAATGAGGTCATATTAAACGAATGTGCTTTGTGAGAACGTGAGAATGCAACAAAGAATAAATTAAGAAGATGTCGAATAATCCATTGTTTAGTCGAGACTTGAGTGATAGTGATGAGGAAGATGATCTATTTGTACCTTTAAAAAGTGTACAAGAGGTATGTCCAAGTCTTGAACTGTCATTAAGTGAGGATAGAAATGATTTAAAAGGAAAAGGTATTCATCCAGAGAAACCTCCCAAGCCAGCAATTATCACAGCTCTTTCCACATTACCAAAATTATATCATGTTAGCAGCCCAGTATATGAGATAGATCATCTTATTAGTGTGTTGATGTCTTTGTTGGATGAATATCACAATATCCAACAATCCTCTCTTTCAAAGCACATGTCAGATGGATTCTTTAATGCCTCTCTTGCAAAGTATAAGCAAACCTCATTTTCGCAAAGTTTTCCACAAAGTGATAATCTTAGAATGGAGCTCGAAGCAAATGTTTTACTTGTTCCATCAGTGGTGGATGAACTCACCTCCGCACCTGAGACTAAAGGAATAGATGCGAATGATGAGAAGAAAGTCTACTCAGAAAGTGATGACGATGATGCTTGTGGGTTTAGATCTGTGGGTAGTGAAGAGGTTGAACGGAGTGCGACTCCTCGTCTTACTGCTTTAACACTCGAGAAAGAGAGTATCAATGAAGATGATAAAGATGAAGAAGGAATTACCTTTCAACTTCAAAGAAAACAAAGTTTACAAGAAAACTTACTGTTATTTCATGGTTTACCATCAACTAAATTAAAACAATGCCAAAAGAATTTTTCTGATGCATTGTCTGATATTGTTCAACTATCACTTCTTAAGCAACAGATACTAATTGTCTGCAATCTCTTAGAAAGAAAGACTTCCAGTAAAAGTCTCTTAAATAGTAATTAAATTAATAATACAAAATGTGGAAAAGATCTTTTGCACTCCTTGTTTCTTGAAATAAAGGTTTAAGAACGCCCGTAAACCAACGAAAGGTCAATACAAAAATTAAGAAGAAGATCGATAATCGAGAAATAGAGACAGCTAATTGGATGTGTAGCTTGCAGAGGCGAATCAAGTATAGCTATAGTGTAAATTAATAAAAATGGATTTCTCTCGGTATAAAAGATATGACCATTCTGAGGATCGAACTCAGGACCTTATCGGTGTTAACGATATGTGATAGCCACTACACCAAACGGCCACGTCGAGATAACGCCAAAATTAAGGAATAGATTTCACGACCACATGTTACTGAATCAATTACATAGAATACACACTAACTATTATTCGTTCATTTAATTGTCCGCGCAGAAGAGTTCTGATAGATTCTGATACTTTCTGGGCAATCTCATGAGGTGTAATAAGTTATAGTCTGTGGAGGGTTATTGCGAGTTTATCAAGAGATAAATGAATACATACACAGTGAAAGTCAGAGGGAAAAGAAAATTCATGAGTGCCGCTTAAATCGAAGAATTTAGAAATTTTATGAAGGAATGGATAGACCGTAATGTATTATGGTTCTCTCCTAATTCTACTTTCTCAATGCAGTAACACTCTTCACTTGTAATACAAAAGAGGTCAACTTGTGTGGTTCTCTCGCAATACTACTTTCAGAACTCCCAAAGACTCTTAATGCAGACGAAGCGAAAACCTCTTCATACAATAACAGAACTAAGGCACGAAGCCAGTAAAAGTTGAAATGTGCAAATACTGGTTAGAGAGACTCATATCAATAAATCCAACTCGGTCAATTTCTTTAGAAAGATTGAAATTTACTTATTGTTGATTGATGGTCCACTTCCCTCAGTTAGTCACAGTTTAAATCAGTGTTAGCATTTCTTTGTGAAATAATGCTTGAGAAAGATCGCACAAATCGTCACCAGCAATAGGCACTAATAGGCAAAATTAATGGTTCACATGCTGTCTGCATGACCAAATTCAGGTCGATTGTGTTGGAAACAATTACGACTTCAACTTCAAGCGAGTACCACAATTTGTTGAAATGAGCCTTATCTGAAAATAAATACAACTTATTGCCGTAAATTATTAGCTTCCTCACTTGATGATGGTCGCACGCAAACGAATCGAACTTGAAATTTGGTTCGTTAATCGTAGATAATGTAAGGAGTGTGTAAGGAACGGTTTAAATTTATTTCATCCTTCAAATTGCAGATTTTCTCCGACTGAAGGCCTGCCCAAAGCTTTTCCTCACTGTCAAACGAAAACTAGCACATAATGACTCCTTTTCTTTTGCTTCAGCCATTGCATTAGGGTCCTGACTGCCTCGCTCAGACGTATTTCAGTAAAAATCAACGACAAATTTCTACTCATTACGATTTGTGAGCGAGTGCGTATTTCCTCTGTACCAATTTCTTCCTCTTCGATACGATTAATTCGCATAACTGCATTTTTAACAGAACGTATCAAGATATTCCTCGCATCAATTGAAGAAAATTATCATAATGAACTGATATAAAATAATCCACTTGCAAGGTAATTGATCCTTTACCAGCTAAATCAGCGGAATGTCCAATAGAATGCACTTTCAGCTTAATTTGCATCAATAGAGGGCTATCGCTCAAGAAAATTAATTCGTACCACTCCAGCTTTTTTGAGAATTAAATCTAAATCGATCCACTGTCCAATCCTTCTTTATCGATGGATTGTCCATTCTATTTTGCATGAGAGAGCTTTCCCCTCGACCAAATATTTCGGCATCTTGACAGATAAATAAATTGAATATGACTCACTTGCAGCGGCATTTTCTCGTTCTGTAGCATTTTGCATGGTAATAGCATCAGGTGCAGCAATTGCCTTAGAGTGGGATTGTTGTTGCAGTAATCATGATGTCTGTCTACTCATCCACCCTCTTCTTAGTTTAGAGATTTTAGCAATGTGCCTCTTGCTGAGGCTAACGTCCTGCAAGGCAGTCAAAAAAATAATTAAAATTGAGAAGGTTCAGAATAATCAACGCTTTCGGAATTGGTTGGTTGTAAATCAACGAATCAATGTGCTCTGGGGACGATAGGAGGCTTTGAAATCAAGCTTTGGAAAAGAATCCTGTTTAAATCCAAAACGAAATAACTCGATAACAACAGGATGGTTAATTTCTGCCTTTTCCTCGCATGTAAGAAGGATCTTAAAGCGTTTGTCTTGTTAGGATCACTAAATTATCCCATTTTAAAAAATTTCGTACAAATTTCACTGGTAAAGAGATCGATAAATAATATTAACGGTTAACATCATCATCTTCTTCCTTCGTATAATACAGTCTAATTGCTTTGTAGGATCAGCAGTCTTAGAGTCGGGTTTCCTCTGATAACCTTCTTGCAAAAAATACTTGCCTCACGAGTTAACAATTTTCGCCACCTTAATATTTACTATCGATGGACTCATTTTTTTCTCCAAACTGCAAATTCTAATTTGTCCAAAGTTTTTCATTCTTTGATTAGCAAATTACGGTTCTCGATTGAAGTTAAAGTCGTGTTTGGGAGAACAGAAGGTTGCATGTGATGTTCACCGAAAAGCCGGCAGGTCCTCCAACTTAAAACCAACTCAAGATCTCGTACTTTCAAACTAAAACAAACAATATAAAACGGTTTGGAAGCTCCAACATCCTCACAAATGCAGGTTCCACAAAGATTAAATCCAAATTCTTTTCATCGAAAGTGTGAATTCAACCAGCAGACAGTTTCCTTCACCTCCATCCTTTGAGTATCAGCTATTTCATTTGCGTCTCCTCAACTCGCCAAAGAAGATTCCAACGAATTCTGCAGCATGCTTATCTCAATGGTAAATTCCTTAAACTGGAGCATAGTTACTGACAACTTTCCATAGAATCTCGCATTTCGGAGTCGGGAAAAGCTTCGGCTCATGGATATCTTGTTTAAAATCTCGAAGGTTTAAGAAATATGAAGTGTATTCATCAGAAAATTTTAAATCAAAATTTCAGAGCCTGTTTCAATTTCAGCTTGATTGGCCTCTGTTCGAATTCTTGGAAGGTTATCTCGGCGAATTAACTACAGTATCACTTGAACTTTAATCGAGCTGTTTTGCTTTCTATTCAGCGGAAAACTTTGGAATCACTTGCAGTGGCATTTTTCATTCTTTAACAATTTGCACGGTACTTGCACAAGGTGTAGCAATCGCCTTGAATGGTAAAGATAAACCGAAATTTCATATCTGGCGTGCATTCACAGGAGGGTTCAACTTTAATTCTGCTTGCTCAATTCTAAAATTAGAATCCATGGATTGCCACGAGAAAAAAGGTTGATGTAGTGATTGTCTTTTCGGATCACACCAAATTTTTGAAGAAGTTCCTTGTAAAACATTTCTCGAGAAAGAACTTCCAAAAATTTAACGCAAATTGTGACACACAAAAAGACTCACCCACAAGATTAACGGAATATCGGAGAAACCTTCCACCCTCGCAAACACACTTCAACTTCAAGTAAGCACCACAATACGTGGGTAGGCTTCTTCTGACTTAAGGCCAATCCGAATTTTCAAGGTAATTTCAAACTAAAATAACTGGACAGAACAGTTCGGAAGCCCTAATTTCCTCGATTGTTATCATCTCCTCACCATTTGAATCCAAATACTTTTAATTGAAAGTCTGCAGATTCGTCAATAAATTTCATTTCAACGAACGTCAATCCTCCACGAAAACTCATAAATTATCTTAGCAACGTAGCTGATGCATATAATTTTATCTTTGGTTGAATTTAGCTTGCATCACATTTTGTGTTTTCGCGCGTCAATAAATAAACATCAATCATGTGCGACCATGCATTTTTTTAAACATTTCTACAATCACCCTCTCTTGTATCTGGTTACTCGAGTATAAATGAACTATCAATTATCATCATTATAGTTTGCATTTAATTTGACGGCACGAGCGAAAACCAGAAAATAAAGAGCATCAAACTTCTTTCCATTTGATGCGTCATGATCTTCGTCTCAACGTTTTCACATTTGTGTAGGGAATGATGGTTACTCAATTTGTGAAAAGAAAGAAAATAAATCATCGCACACCTGGTAAAAGATTTCGATAATTCATTAAACTTCCAATCCTCTTCATGTTCATATAGCATCTCAACCGTATTTTCTTGCAAATCAGATTTGGTAGGGAGAATTATAAACTTCGAACCTTTGATTATTCCCTTTCACGACATGATTAGCATGTAACTGTTTGCCGTCAAATAAAATCTTTAACGATGCGCATCCCATTCCTCGCTTCACCACTATTTTGTTTGTTGCTAATTTAGCAGCAACTTCAAATAACGACTGGTCATTCTCTTCAGACTCCTTCACATTATCTTCACTATAATCTTGTTGATAGAGTGCCAAAACACGATGAAGGATTTGAGTCTCTTTTTTCACTTGGGCAGTTCTTTCTTTGGCAGTAATCGGATACATAGGATCTAAATAAACCGAAACTCGTAAATGATGATCATCTTGAGATCGTTGTTGTAATTGTAATTGTTCAATAATCATCGAATGTATCGATATATCTTGAGCAGACCCATAAAACAAACTCACTTGACTTTTCAGTTTTGGCCTTAGAAGATCCAATCTTTCTAATGCATTCTGTAATAGTAAGTAAATCACAGGATTTTGTTCAATCATGAAAAGACGACAATTTGGATTCGCTGATGCTAATAGAAGGGAATCACGACCTAATCCTGCGGTAAAGTCAATAATTACATCATTATCTCGTCCAATTGCTTTCACAACGAGTTCTTTTGAGCTTTGAGAAAATCTTTCTTGCCAATTCTTACTGTTATAATCAAGAAAGAATGGCTTTTCTTTGGGAAAGGAAATAGATGATAATGACAGTATATTCCTTTCTAGATCTTTTTTCAAGAGAAACTGCAAATCTGAATTCACAGAAGAGGCGAAAGGCAGGTTATACTTCTCGCTTATTACAGGATCAGTTGTAGCAACGCAGCTTCGAATGGAAGTACTATGAATTCTTCTCACAACTTTTACACCTTTATTCAGGACTTTCAGTCCATACAGAAGCTTTATAGAAAAGAACATTAACCACAAAGTAAAAGGATAAAATCGCAACATCACATTTGGGAAATGAGGACCTCGTCACATCAGCCATCATGTCACAACCAACGGCAGTTAGACCACTTTCCACGAAAAGATTGAGGCTTAAAGTAGTTAGGGTGTAAGATATTTAACTACAAATACAAAATGGGAAAAGTTTTGGTGAATTTACAAGGATGAACAAAGCTATGATTTATTTTTGGTCATTATTGATAACTTCAATGCTCTTGCCTTCAATATTTGCTCTCGCGTAGATATAAGGAAGATACATCGCGTACTCAGAAAACGTGACTTTCACAACTTCATCTGCTGGAGTATCCTTTTGGCCGAGTGCTAATATTAGAAATCAACGATCAGCATAAAATGTGAAACTGCAAAATATAAATAATTACAAACCTTTAGTACGTGGCCTTCGAAATGTAGAAAAATCAGGTTTCGGGATAATATGACCAGTTCGTTTTGATACTCGGACCTTCGTTCCATCGGCAGTCCATCTTCGGGCAATTTTAGTAGGTTTACTACATTGACATGTCGAACATCCAGTTATTGAAGGTAAAGCAACAGGTTTGATTACTTACCTGTCCGAAGGATCGATCAACATCATATTTGAGTAATGAATGGAGCAAGGGCGAATAATAGTTTTACCAGGAATACCACTAAGCCGATTGATAACAGTACGAGGACGCTGCGGAGCAAATGTCAAAAGACAAAAAGACTGAAATAACAATTTAACTCACCATATTGACTCCCTCTATGATTGCACGACTATTCTTACGGATAATAGCAAGAACTTTTCCTCTTTGCCCTTTCTGTGGACCTTGGGTGACTTCAACAAAATCACCCTTGACGATGTTCCAACGTTGTGATATATCCAACTCAGCCTTCTTCTTGTTTCTTGGGCTCAATAAATCCTTCCGAAGCTTTCTGCCCCATTTTGATAACATTAAACCAGCATTACTCATTTTATCTCACAAAATTAATGAAGAATAGAGCAAGTAAAGAAAAGACCAAGAAATGATGTTGGTTGTTCCGAGAAGAGTCGACTCCTCTTTTGTCAAGAGTCGACTCAATCAATATTCGGCCGATATCAGTCGGCCTACCGACATCTTCAAAGCAGATAAATTGAACATCAGCATTGGAAACTTCAGAAACATGCCTCGAACTCGTAGTCAACTCACCGCTTTGAAGAATAGAGATTATCAAGTTCTTCCTCCAAGGAATGATGTTTCTCTTTTTCAAAAGAGAGGCAACTGTATTGAAGGTTTACCTCTTGCAATCTTTCTTTTAGTGAAAAGCTTTCTGTTACCATCTGACTACCGAGAATTAATGAACTGTAATCTTGCAACTTTCCAACCCATCAAATATGAAACCGTTGAATATAACGTCATTGGTCCAGAGAGATGGTTTCCCATCTCTTCGGTTCATGATGAAATGAAGAAACAGTTTGTGAAGACATTGATCAACAGTGTGAAAGATAAATCCAAACAAATCTCAATGACTATGAAAAACATCGCTACTGACTTATTTGAAAGTTCAACAGATATATTTGAAGGGATTTACGCTCTCTTTGTGACTGTCAACCAAGGAGCAAAGCCTCAGAGGAAGGATAATCTTGACTTTCATGTATTCAATAACATACATACTCTTACCCTCGATGGACTTTTACAGACAAATATCTCTGGAGGATTAGAGAATATTGTAAGATTAGAGATTTCTAATTTCCCTAATTTAAGATTTATTTCTAATATTAATAACAGTAAAACCTTACGACATCTTACCATAAAAAGTTGTTTTTACTTGACTCAACTTGACTTTATCTTAGAAGATATTAAAACCATTGATATTAATTGTCGTAATTTTACATGTCTTGGTGAATTGAGTGGTGATATCGAAGAGATCACATTGATTACCAAATCAGAAATAACTCTTAAGACTGTTAATAGTTTAACAATGATTGCACCAACATTAAAATCCTTGCATTTGAATTGTTTTTTCCCTGATGAGTTTAATGATTATTATATGTTTCAGAGTATACCATCTTTATGTCTGTCTGGTCTTAAAACTAGATCAGACCAGCAGCATCCTCAGCTTTCTCCAAACTTTGATAGCAAAACACTTAGACTTCATTCGTTTGATCTATCATTGTGGCATAACTCAAACGTGGCCTTTGATCGCCTCCAAGATCTTGAATTGCATTATTGTTCTGAGGTAGTAATTTTACCAGTGATATCATCTCTCAGAACTTTGAAACTAGTGAGTGTGTGGCACTTACGAACAATTCCCACTCTCATGAATTTGCAGGAATTAAGAATTGATTCTTGCCCTGCATTGGACTCAATCGCTTCTATTCAACCTGCTTTAATGAATGTTACAATCATTCAGGCAGTGTCTCTCAATCATGTCTCATTTGATAGTCCTATTATCGAGAAGGTGACATTGTTTACATGTCATGCTCTCACTGATTTATCTACATTAAGAAATATTCCTAAACTGTTGATTAATAATTGTGCTGGAATCACCTCCTTTGAAGGATTAGGAGGATCTTCATTAGAAGAAGATCGAAGAATCATTGATTTAGAATATTTAAGAAATGTTCATGATATGTCAGGCTTACATCATATTCATTCTTTAAAGATTTCTACTATGAATATTAAGAATGGTATTTCAGATATAGGTCATTTACAACTTTATAATTGTAAATTATCGACCACAAATGATCTGAAGAATATTCGCAATTCACTTACTCTTACTCGATGTAAAGAATTAACGAAGCTTGAAAACTTACAAGGAATCCCTCTTATTGAGATTAACCACTGTTCGATGATTGATTACTATGAAGGTTTGAAGAATAAAGTTTTATTTGGAGAGGTTCGTGCATGCCTTGGTCCAAAAAGTTTTGAAAGATTAAGATTACAACAAAAGAAATTAAATATTAAAACATTAATTTGGATTAATCCGAATACAAACAAAGAAACAATTTATTCATTGCCTCATTAATTCCTTCAATTCCCTCCTTTATTTTCAATTTAAATCATAAACTTTGTCTGTTCATTTGAAAATTATACGTACATACATCAAGAGTGGTGCTTACCCTTCAAAGATACAAACGATTTAGTCATTTTTCGAATGAATTCTATGGATTATTCTCTATTAGAAGTTCATGGGAATATTATCCTTTAACGACGACCAACTTTTGTATGTTGAATTCTTTTTGCAGGGAAATTAAACGTGAATGTTTTTCTGATATGTAGAGTTATTGACAAATGCTCTATGCTTGATAGGAAGATATTTAATATTCTCTCAATACCTCAGATTAATTATGAATATTATCCTTCAACTATTAATTTTTGTATGTTTAATTCTTCTTTTAGAGAAATTAACTCTTCTTGTTTTTCTGGTTTCAAGAGTATTCGAACTTCTTCATGATCTTTTAGACCTGAAAAAGATGAAATCGCAGGACAACTTATGAGGTTCACCTTAGGGATACCTGCAAGATTATCTAATTTCATCAATACTGAACATGCTTGAAGGGTAATCGAACATAGAATACGACCCAAATGTTCGGTACTTGAAATGTTACATCGAGTTATTTCGAGATCTTTAATATTATCAATACCTCGGAAATTAAGAAGACTAAGATCGCAAAGCTTCAAGGAGTCGATATGATGCAAACCAGACAAGTTACGAAGATTTTTTAAAGATAATAATTCAACGCTTTTCCGACATTCTTCGACTGAAGATCCACCTAAACCTTGCACTGAACGAACTCCATCACAATGCCCAATAACTAAATTAGGGATATTTCTTAACGAAGAAAGATCAGTAATTGCATGACATCGATGTAAAGAAAGCGAGTCAATATATGCACTGCTGAAGGATATCTCTTTTAGAAGCGGGATACAATTTACCTCAACGCTCTTTAAGGATGGTTGAAAAGAAGGAAGTGCTTGTAATCGTCGGCAATTATTGATTTCTAATTTTGTCAGGTTAGGTAATGTTGGAATTGATATCAATTCAAGACAATGATATATTTTCAGTTCTCTTAATGATGAAATTATAGGAAAGTAAATCAAATGAGTACAATCATTTAAATCTAATTTCATTAAATTAGGAAAATTATTTATTGTTGGTATAACATTATAACGGCTGAGGATTAAAGTTCTTCCATCAAATGTTGGAGAACAGAAATCATTTAATGTCTGATGATCCGTGATGCCACTGTAATGTTGGCACGACAAGGTTTAAAGCATGTAAGGTTCCATTACTTAACACCGCGTGGGTTGAGGAGACGAGTTGAGGAGACGCAAATGAAATGGCTGATACTCAAAGGATGGAGGTGAAGGAAATTGTCTGCTGGTTGAATTCACACGTTCGATGAAAAGATTTTGGATTTAATCTGTGTGGAACCTGCATTTGTGAGGATATCGGAGCTTCCAAACCGTTTTATATTGTTTGTTTTAGTTTGAAAGTACGAGATCTTGAGTTGGTTTTAAGTTGGAGGAAACCTGCTGGTTTTATTCAGTTTTTCGGTGAACATCACATGCAACCTTCTGTTCTCCCAAACACGACTTTAACTTCAATCGAGAACCGTAATTTTCTAATCAAAGAATGAAAAACTTTGGACAAATATAGAATTTGCAGTTTCGAGAAAAAAAGAGTCCATCGATAGTAAATATTAAAGTGGCGAAAATTGTTAACTCGTGAGGCAAGTATTTTTTGCAAGAAGGTTATCAGAGGAACCCGACTCCAAGACTGCTGATCCTACAAAGCAATTAAGACTATATTATACGAAGGAAGAAGAAGATAGTGATGATG
>VKHI01000884.1:0-11574 GCA_015145745.1 Poterioochromonas sp. DS
ATAAAGATGGACTCAATGACATTATTATTGGAGCCCCTACTTACAATGGTGTTGGTGCAGCATGTATTGTTTACGGAGCCAAGAATTCATCATCTATCACCTATCTATTGAACGGTTTCAATGGTTATTGTATCTTTGGAGTTGGAGGAGAGTTCGGATATTCCCTGGCCGGAGTTGGGGATCTTAATGGAGATGGTTATCGAGATATAGCTATTGGAGCTAGAAGTCTTGGGGAAGGTCGAGTATATATCGTCTTTGGGGGTCCAACCTCCACCACAAACTTTGCTATCAATACCTTGTCTAGCGACAAAGGCTATATGGTTATTGGAGCGGCGGTGGGTGATCAATGTGGGATAAGTATCGCTTCGAGCGATGACTATGACGGGGATGGATACTTCGATATACTGGTTGGAGCTAGGAATGCAAATGGTACAAGAGGCGCTGCATATATTTTGTATGGTAATTATTACCAAACAGCGATTCCCACGTCCATTCCTTCCTCTCAACCGTCGTCACAACCATCAAGACAGCCCTCGATCCAACCATCGGGACAGCCAACTACTCAACCTACAAGAGAACCGACTAGCCAACCGTCAGCCCAACCATCGAAGCAGCCAACTACTCAACCTACAAGAGAACCGACTAGCCAACCCTCAGAACAACCCACTTCGCAACCTACCGCTAAACCTACTATTCAACCCACATCAGAACCCTCCACGAAACCAACAAGCCAACCTTCAATGATTCCCACGAACCAGCCAACGAACTATCCCTCATCTCAACCCTCCTCTCAACCTTCACCGCAACCATCCAGTCAGCCCTCTAATAGTCCCACCATGCCTCCATCGACTCAACCTTCATCTCAGCCAACAAAGCAGCCAATATCAACACCTACTTTCTATCCATCCAGTCGACCAAGTTCATTTCCTTCTCTATTTCCATCCTCGCAACCGACCTTACAGCCAACCACCCGACCAAGTGCACAACCGTCGAGGATTCCTTCTTCTCAGCCGACTCAATTTCCAACCATTGTGCCGAATTCACAGCCTACGAGCCAACCTTCAGCAGTTCCGACGAATCAGCCAACGATTTATCCTTCCGGTCAGCCTACCTCTCAACCTTCATTACAGCCATCCACACAACCCTCTAATAGTCCTAGTAATCTACCATCATCTCAACCAACCGCCCTTCCTTCATCATGCCCTTCCTTTCTTCCAAGCACTTTTCCAACCACTCAACCGACTTCATTTCCTTCCTCAATTCCAAGCAGACAACCTTCGTCCTTGCCTTCTTCCTCACCATCCAATAAGCCTTCTGTCTTCCCAACTTTGATTCCATCCTCGCGACCAACTACACAGCCAACTGTTCGACCAAGTGTACAACCATCGAGGATTCCTTCTGCCCAGCCGACTCAATCTCCAACGACTGTACCCACCGATCAGCCGACTTCACAGCCTTCCTTTTCTTCCACAAGCTCTCCAACAACGAAACCTTCAACTCTTCCTTCGACCGTTCCATCAACTATGCCGACAGAGTTTTCCTCATCGCAACCTTCAAGCAAACCATCAAGTATTCCTACACTATTTCCAACAGTCAGACCTACTTTACAGCCTTCTTCTCATCCATCCAATCACCCCACAGCCAAACCAACCATCACACCAACACAATACCCATCAACAAACCCATCATCCCTTCCTTCCAATCAACCAACATCTCAACCATCACGACAACCCTCCGCTCAACCCACTTGCTCGCCAACCTATTACCCGACCACCCGGTCTAAACCTCCCTTCGTTACTGCTCGACCATCGATATCTGTTCTACCGAGATTCTCTCCTTTCAAACAGATCAATCATCTCTTTGGATCTACTTTGTCATCTGATTTATTGCAAGACATTCAAATTGCAGGATCATATGAGTATGGAGAGAGCTATGTAGTGTTTGGTGGCAATAGACACTTCAGTAACTCATTGAAGCTTTCTTCCTCACCTTCATCTTCTTTTGTGAGGTTGTCTTCATCAGGTCTGATGACGGAAGATTCGAGCAAAGGCAGTAGATCGATTGCTGTCGGAGGAGACTTCAATCGTGATGGCTTAGAAGATCTGTTAATTGGTCAGCCGATGAATAACAAGTTGACAATAGTCTATTCGGACCGACGAAATCGTCAGTGGAGGAACATAACATCATACATAACCATTACATCCCCCAAGGTGGGATTCGGATGGTCTGTGTCATCAGCAGGAGACTTCAACAATGATGGACGTGATGACGTCGTAGTGAGTTCATTGTTTGAGAGTATATGCTACTTGTTTCTTGGAGGAGGTTTATTAGCTCCTCTGAATATCACGACGATCTCGATTACAACGATATTAGCTCAAAGTAGAGCGGCATCGATAACTTTAGGCTCTGACAGCAGTATTTCTCTGTTTGGTGTTGCTGTTTCTAATGCTGGTGACTTTAATGGGGATGGTTTGTCTGATGTAATGATTAGTGCATTAGGAAAGAATGGAGATAACAAGATCTTTATTATATATGGCAGAGTACCTCCTCTTACTTCCATTGTTATTAGTCAGTTGCCAAGTCACGTATACTTTATTATTAGTGCAATGAAAAGTCCTTATTCCTTCATAGGTCTTTCTCTCACAAGTATTGGTGATATGAATGGCGATGGTATGAGTGATATAGCCTTCGGATCGTTACCATTTGTTGGAGGATATACGGCGCAACGAACTTATGTGGTATATGGTCAATCCAATGCCTCAGGTTCGTTGATGTTGGGTGATATCAATGGAACGAGTGCAGGGTTTGCGATAGAAGGAGGTGGGTTTGTAGTAGTTGGAATCGGAGATGTGAATCACGATGGATATGATGATTTGTGTGTGAGTAATTATTTGGATTGGGTCGGGAAGTTTGGTTCTTACATCATTCGGTATCCAACAGACTCGATCACATCTTACCCAACTCAACTTCCTACAACTGCACCGAGTATATCTTTGCCATCCTCGACTCCTTCATCGTCTCCTTCTGAGAAGACAGCAGCGCCTGATCTCACAAAATCTCCCGGCGCAACATTAAAACCATCTAAACAGCCTGTAATCCTACCTACCCACCAACCACAAACCTCCAGCAGCCCATCTGCAAGACCAACTATCTTGTTACCTTTGACTGTTCGACCCTCTCCTTCTCCTACTACATTGACTAAGACCAGTCGTCCTTCCTCCCGCCGACCAACTGTCAAACCCTCCACTACCAGCATTCCCACTTCCCAACCTTCTTCTCATCCCTCCTTCAGTGGAGTGAGATCGATCGTGATCACAGCTGGTGGAAAATATTACAATAGTAATGGGGAAGAGAGATTCACTATCAACACACATGAAAGCCTTCAGATTACGAACCAAGAAGGGAAGAGTAGAGGAAGCAAAATCTACATCATAGTTCCTGCCACGAACCTTACGACAAATACACGTCAGACCGTTACAATAGATAGCTTTGACCTGTCCACTGATGTCATAGATCTTAGTCAGTTTACTATTAGTGAAGGGAGTTTAGTGATTGCCACTTACCCAAGTCTGATGATTCAACTCCCAACGAATCAATGGATCATTCTTCCTTCATACTCTTCCTTCATTCTGACAGAGAAGAACATAATCTTCCCAACTTATACCTCATCTTCGGCGAATGACGTTGATTCTTTCTCGATGTCATCTGTATTGGGCTGGATAACGAGTTCTGACGTATTAACAGTGATTATTATCTTAATAACATTATTCATGGGATTTTTCGTTATTTTGAACTATCGAAAGATGCGGTATGATTTCAACATTACTAAAAGAAAGCAAGAGAGTGACGTAATTCCAGAGATTGATAGTAATAGTCGACCGCAAGAAATTCTATCTGATGACCGACAGATTGTGAAGTTAGAGGAACATTCTCCTTCATCATCCATTGGCAAAGTAATCGATAAAAATACCAAGACCCTGTTAGAACTCATTGAAGAGCATGATAATACGATGGAAGTCATGGAGAAAGATGAAATTGATGAAGAATCAATACATGATTCTTTTTGTATTTCCTCTGATTCGATATCTGATGTCAATGACTCTCCGATTCAGGACTCTATTGTTTCCTTTCGTTCTTTTCGATCTTTATCCGGTGATGAAGGGAGTATTAGTCTACCATCGGATGATTTGAAAAACGTCAAGACAATTACCTAATTGATCGTCCGATCGTTGGGTCTTACTTGGAGAGAGAACTTGTTTTGAACAGTTATTAATTTCACTATGTTCACCATGTGTTTCGTATGTTTGCTTCTTTTTATTGGAACTCGATTTGTTTCTTATGTTGTATCTGATTTCTCAATATAAGAAGGTTGTATAGTTATGAATTTTTTATCAGATAATAAATTAATAAGAATCAAATCCGTGGAAATAGAGCTGCTGTTAAGCTGGATCGAAAAATTAGATTCATCATTCATATTATTACTTAAATATCATCAATCCTTAATTAGAGCTGATTTTGATACTTCATAGGCTTTCAATTGCTATTCTATCTTTCTCTTTCTTACGAATTTTCTTTCCAAAAATGAAAAACAAAATTACGTTAAACATATAATTTCGTATAAAAAAATTCTCAGACTAATGAAGTGCAGCTCATAATATTGAGCGACTTCGAGACTGAAAAGGTACGTTCGATTGAATCAACAAGGAAGTTCCGTTATTAAAGCAATTCAAAGCTTGTTTTGTTGTGTTTAGTGGGCTTGAATTTATTTTGACCCAAATCTTTGCCCCCACTGAGGCGACCTTCGGGCCAAAAGGTCGTTTCGACTCGCTCAGCTTAAAAAACAAAACAAACAAATAGAACACAAAATATCACCAACTTGATATCATGGAATATAATCAAGCTAAGGATACTTTATTTAAGATTTGTAGGGGTGGTGGAAGTGGACAGGAGAAGGAAGTAAAGAAGATCTTAGACGAATATCCCGCCTTAATAAACGAGGTAATAACGTAAAAACCGGGTAAAAGACCAAATAATCCTGACCACATTCGCTGGTCGCCCCCCGAAAATCGGACAAGTGACCAGAGTGGAAAATTCATGTGTTCAGAATTACTCGCCCAAAACCGGAAAAGTGGTCATGATTCCTCGGTCTTTGAACCGGTTTTTACGTTAATATCTTAATATCTTAATATCTTAATAATAACAACCTCATATCATATATTATTATATGATGTTAAAGGCGAATGGAATTTAACGGTATTGTTATGTGCTTCTGCTTCTAATAATATTGAAATGATGAAATTATTATTATCATATAATAATATTGATATTAATATATCGGACAATGTAAGTGATATAAAATTACAATTAATGTTATAATATAATATGATGTATTATAATATGTGTTGATAGTATGGTTGGACTGCTCTTCATGCAGCATCCTCGGATGGTCATAAAGAAATTGTTAAGTTATTATTATCTCATCCTAATATTGATATTAATATTAAAAATTCGGTCAGTGATATAGGATTATTTTATTATAATTATCTTATGATATAATATGTTTTGATAGGATGGAGATACTGCTCTTCATAAGGCATCATCTGATGGTCAAAAGGATATAGTTAATTTATTATTATCTCATAGTAACATCGATGTTAATATTCAAAATGTAAGTGGGTTACTAATATTTTATTACAATTTATATTATGATATAATATGATTTGTGTTGATAGTATGGTGGGACTGCTCTTCATGCAGCATCCTCGAATGGTCGTAAAGATATTGTTGAATTATTATTATCTCATCCTAATATTGATATTAATATTAAAAATACGGTAAGTGATATAATAATAATAATATATTATTTTTCTTATTGTTATTGTTATTTGATTTGTGTTATTACAGGATGGGCGGTTAGCTAGTGATATATGTTGTGATTATATTAAAGATAAATCAAATAAACCTATTATATTCGAATTGTTTGAGGTGAGTTGTATATCGTTTATATGATGCTTTATCTATAATATGATATTAGAATCATATTGAAGATAAAATTCAAACTGAAGAAGAAGAGGAAAACTATATGAGTGAGGCTCTGTTGGCGGGGAAGAAAGAATGGGGCCGTAGTAAGATCATGATAGTTGGTGAAGGTCGCGCAGGGAAAACAGCTTTAGCGAATAGTATTCTCGGCAGAAAGTATGAAAACACGGAATCGACGGTTGGGATAAACGAGTTCACTTGTAATGTGGGATATGCGAGTGTGGGAGCAAGTAATGCAGATGGGTTGTGGTCAGAGCATAAGCGAGAGGTCCAACAGAAGTTGTATGAGGTGGCGCTAGCGAAGATGGTCTTTGATAAGAAGACAGGGCGAGAACAATTGAAAAGAGGCGAAAGTGAAATCGAAAGAGAAGAGGTGGAGTTAGAGTTATTACTGTGGAAGGAGAATCAAGGAGGATATCTGCAGGGAGAGGATGTGTTAAATAAAAGAGAGGAAGGCAAGGGTAAGGATCATTCAGTCTTGAAGCAGAAGAACATAACTATGCATGATTCTCGCTCGCCTTCCAATCCACAGAGCGAGCTGTTACCAGCATCATCTCCGTCTTCAGTTCTCACTGAATTTTGCCAGAAAGGATCCAAAAGTATCGTCCGCAACCCAAATGTAAAGACATTGGTATTACAGGATAATGTTTACACTCGCCATGCAATGAAAAAGAATGATTTCGAATCTCCAGTGATGAGGGCTGAGATCGACAAGTCCTTGGTGATGCAATACCTTGGAGAGAAAAGCTGCGTTGATTCGAAGTTTCTCGTTTCAGTGTTTGATTTCGGAGGCCAATCAGTTTTTAATGTGATCCACCCTTTCTTCCTGACGAGGTTTGGAGTGTATTTGTTGGTGTTTAACATGGAATGGCTGAGCAGCAATGCTTCGATGAGAGTGAAGGATGATTGTCTGAGTTACATAACGTTTTGGCTGACCTCGATCATCATTCATACTCAGAATGAGAAGGGGGAAGTGGCTCCAATCTTCATTGTTGGTACGAAAAAGGACCTAGTGAGCAGTCCAGTAGATCATTTGCAGATCTCAATGAAGTTGTATGAAGCGTTCAGCGGTAGTTTGGCATGGCCGTATGTGGTAGAGAATGTGGGAGCGGAAGGACCGGATCTTTGCTTCTATCCAATCAATAACATGTTAAGCAATCATGATGTCGCGATGCAGACATTGTTGAAGAAGATTGAGGAGACAATCGATTCGTCATCGTATGTGCATGTGGAGAGACCTTTAAGTTGGTTTCGAGTGATTGATGCTTTGAAGCAGGCGAATGTGCCTTATATGCGATACAAGGAGGCAGAGAGAATCATCACAGGTTGTGACATTCCACAGAATAGAGTATCGTTGTTGCTGCGATTTCTGCATGAGATGGGAATATTGATGTGGCATGATCAAGACCAGTTGCGTGAAGTGGTAGTATTTGATCCGATTGAGTATTTTGTGAAGCCGGCAACGATCGTGATCTGCAAGCATGTGCCGGATGAAGCAGATGGTATTTATCATCTGCTGGATATTCATCGGACAGCGAGGAAGCTGCATGGAAGAGATTTCCAGCGGATGACAAGACACGCACTACTGCAGCAGCATGAGGAGAACTACTTACACATTAGTCAACTAATGTTGAAGTATGGGCTGTTAGTGCCTTTGACAGTGGAGAAAGTTGAAAACAATAATGAAGATGACAATGAAGCTCTGTACTTAGCTCCAGCATTACTACCAGAGCTCAAACGAAGTAAGGAAGAGCATGAGAAAGAGAGAGATAGAGATGATGGGAGAGAAGGAGAAGGAGAAGGATCGGTATCGAGGGATTTTTATTTCCTTTTCTCTGCATCAAGTGAATTAGGAAAAATGACCACAATTAGTCTTGAGGATTGTCGTCATTTAGGCTTTTTACCTCATGGACTGTTTGAGAAACTAATTTGTAAAGCGATGATGTGGTCGATGAAGACGTCTGACTTTGTGAGTCTTGGAACATTGTATGGTTGCTATAAGAATAGAGCAGAGTTAGCCTTTGGGAATCAAACATTTCGAATCAATGCAGATCCACATCTTCACATGATATCGGTGATGGTAGATGGGAGGAACCCAGTGGGTGTTCACGATCGGTTAGTAGAGAGCTGAAGGAGATAATAGCGGAATGTTTGAAGTCACTGAAGTTTATCTCAGTGTTAAGATTCGATGGTCATGATGGAAACAGCAAAGCAACTCATTTTAAAACAGGTGGGGATAATGTAGGATTGATGTTCCTTCGCTTGGATCAGATCAGAGCAGTGGTGGAGAAGAAGACAACCCTTATCACCAATCTAAGTGGAGGACGAAGCCTGCTCAATGCTCAAGAGGCGATGAAGATGTATGATGCTTGGCTGGTCGACTATACAGTCTTCGATGAGTATGACATTTTCATCTCGTATCGATGGGGGAAGCGAGACTCAGAGTTCACATTAGCTCTGTTCGATCGGATGACGTTATTTTCAGTGGGAGAATCGCGGAGATCGATTCAAGCGTTTTTAGATAGGAAGAGATTGCGAATGGGAGAGAACTTCCAAACAGGCTTTGTGAAGGCACTGCTAAAGTCATTGGTGATGGTGCCTGTAGTGTCAGCGGAAGCGCTTGAGCGAATGACGAAGATGAGAGTAGAAGAGGAGGATAATGTATTGATCGAATGGATCTGTGGTTTGGAGTGTATGAAAGCAGTAGAGAAGAAAGGGTCAAGAGAAGGTGAATTAAAGACACGATTCATGAAGATCATGCCAATCTTCTTTGGAAGTAGGGTAGATGGAGGGGTGAAAGGAGTAGGAGTAGATGAAGGTAATTGTAGTAGTAATGAACCTCAGATCAGGAATTTGTTTGAAGAGAAGATTATCGATCGTCTTCCGGATTTCGTGCCATCAGGTAGTATATCTAAGGCGAAGTATCTGTTAGAGTCTGGTGATGTGAAGATGAGCGAAGAAGGGATGAGAAGCACAGTAAAGGAAATAGTGAAGGAAATCAGTATGTTTTTGTCTTTGTGTGCGTGGGAGGTGCAAGGTAAGAGTAAGGGAAAGGGAAATGGAAAGGGAGTTGATGAGAAGCCGATGATAGCATATGCAGCAGAAAGTGTGAGGGCAGAAGTAGAGAGCGGTCTAATAGCATGGCAGCAGTATGTAAGCAAACATAAGAAGAAGGATATGCATTCTCCTCATGTACAGACGAAGAAGAACATATCAGAAGATACTAATATGGATAAAATGAATGTACCATCGTCACATTGGGTGACTTGCAAAAAACACAAATCAAAGATTTGTGAAATTATGTGATGTATTTGTATTTGTTTGTTTCAGTGTCAATGCAGTGGTGTGAGAGGTTTGGGTAAGTATATGATGTGAGTTGTTAGATTGATTGATTGTAATGGTTTGATTAGTTAGATTCAATCAGAGGATTGCATTAGCATTTCTTGAGATAGGGGTTGGATTCGGAGGAGAATCTGCTTGATGTCTTTGTAGACAATAACTTGTTCTCAACATTTCCGAGGCATACTGAAACTGTTGGATCAAGCGAAGTGCGACAGAAACACTCATCTTAAACAATTAGATCATGATTGCAGCGCATTGATTTGCGACGTCCAGAAATATTTTATGATTTTTATTTTGTTTTATGTTGTGGTTGTGTTCATTGTGTTTGAATATTATCGTATGAAACTATAAAACGTTACATTTATTTAATAATAAAGTGATATCGTTGATTGATTGATTAGGTTCAGAAGGCGCTATTTTTTCATAAGATCTAGCAATTAACTGTAGTCTTTCATTTTCCCCTTGATTTGTAAAGAAAACGTGTCTTGTAATGAATGGTGTAAAATAGCGAATCTTCTATTACTATGTCTCTTGCCTCTTGACCATATTAGAGAATCGAGAATACCTTCACTATCCTCTCCAGGAACCTCGTTTCCTGCTTCATTCACATCATCCTCTATTTTTTAAAAATAATCGAAAGAATGCCGCAAAGATCTCAGCTTGGACGCGCAGCAGCTTCGTCAGGATCTTCATCAACATCGGATATGACAGAAAGGACATGAGTGAAACTGTAGAAAAGCTTCGGTCACGATGAGTCGATTGCGACAATATAAGAATTCCAAGACAAATTCCAAGCCAAAGAAGCAAGCATACGAGGCACAAGGTGAACATGGTGAAATATATAAACAAATTCATGCTCCAAAATAAGTCCAACGAATCAATCTGGAACTACGCCATCTGATACAGAGCAAGAAGGATGTATAGTATGAAAGATTTGCCCAATGATATATTAATAATACTGAACAATTGTTAATTTTTGTTAAAGATCTGAATAACTAAAAAGGATTTTTAATTAATGATATGATATGTAGTAACTCACCTAAGTGATCTCTAGACTCCGAAACTGTTTGTCGTGCCGATGAGAGTTAGGTGATAGATAAACTGATAATTTGAAAAAATTCGTTCATGGAAATAAAGCTATCAGATGAGGTTCAGGAGGATCGCGGTTGATCAATTCTGCTGCTACTTGTACTTTATCCCTAATGTATGCTGCGACAGCCAAGTGGGCACCATTCATGTTTGCTCCCAAAGCCTAAAGTCACCACACGATCAACTCACACGAAACTTATAGCTTCACGAAATTACCTGAAAGAATGGGTGAACTTCCAAGCTTATGAGTCTTCCCTCAACTCTGTAGGATTGAGGCAATGTGTTGGGGGCGATCAAGTGACCCACAACGACACCTCCTCCAGTTAGCCAGATGCAGCATAATAGAATCAATGAAAGCCCTAATTAATTTTGGTTATTCCAAGAATGATACCTTACGAAAACTTACTGAGATGAGTTTAGCTGGAGCCATGGTGGGGCGGGAACACCTGGATTAAATGCGCCTGTCTGAAGATCATTGATAATTCTTTGAACTTCATTAATATTCCAGGATAAATAATATCCTGGATCGTCTTCAGAAACCTTTTGCTTCTTAAGGTGCTTTCTCTCCTCTTTGGAAAGTGGGATGTCATTCTTGGTGAAGATGTCTTTCGTTCCGCGAGTAATTTTAAGACTACACTCTGAGCTACAATGGACAGCTTTCTTGTTGTTACTCTTATATTGGTATTCCTCGTGGTGACCATTGTGACCTTATATTAGATTGTTATATTGACTTGTTCGAGGGAATTAAAATTGGTGGTTGAGAGTGAACTGAAAACTCCCTTTCTTGAAAACTCGAGTATTTAAGCTATGGTGAAAGAAAATCGAACTTTTCTTCAGACATTTCGATTATTAACCCTCTTTAATAGCTAAATTATGAAACTTATCAAATGAAACAAGTAACATGTAATGTAGCTTATTATGTAGAACCTTCCTACCTCCTACTACAAAAAAAACTATTCCTATTCCTATTCCTACATAATAGATATATATATATATGATATATATGTTCATTCATACTTACAAACTGACTTGCATTACATTATTATCATCATCGTCATCTTCTTCATCTTCCACAACAAAGGTTGAACGATTCATTGGTTTTGA
>VKHI01000885.1:0-11553 GCA_015145745.1 Poterioochromonas sp. DS
ATTCAAATTTTCTCTAATTCTTTGCATTGTGTATCAGACAAAACTATGAGATCTGTATGTTGAAGTTTTATCAACAAAGAATATCATCAAAGATCATAGATCATTACAAGATAGCTCGATCTTTTCGTGAATCATCAACATTAAAATCTTATTGTTCTTCAAAAATAAATTATCCAAATCAATCATTTTCTATTACTTGTAAATATCTTTTCTTATTAAAGAATATTTTGTTTTCCTTCTTTGATTGTAAGGTTAGAGGAGGTGGGAAGGCTGATTGGACTCATCCATGGGCAAAATCTCTACAAGAATTTAATCAAACAAAGCAATCGAAGGCTTATCAATGGAAATCCAGATGTAAAAGACGAAAGAAGAACTCCTCTGAGGAAGAGTTTCCAAGAAGATTATTACTTAAGGGACTTAGCTCTTGCTATGGAAAGAAACAAGTGAGAAGTCGTGAATTAGGGCTTTATCATGTTGACAAAAGTATTTATGTTGATCAAATCTTACGATGGTGGATTAATTTCCCTTTAACAGAACAATTTATGATCATACAATCAGAAACTTTCTTCACTCAACCTTCTCAGACTATCCAACTTATCCACACACTATTAAGATTAAACCTTTCAAGTCACTCGCCTCCTTCAATCACAGCGAAAGCAAAGAGATTATTTCACCCAAACTCATTAGCAGAAGATCATACCTTAAGCAATGAGATATTACGAGAATATTACAATTACTTTGATATCTATAATCGCTTCCTCTTCTCTTATTTACTTTATGACGAGGACAAATGATTATACACCATAATGGCAAAAGAGATTCCTTAAATTAGGTGTTATTATGTGAAGTCAGAGAAGGGAAGTATCGAGAAATGTGAGAGAATAGAATTAAAGCCAGCCTTCTGGAGGAAATATTCTATATGTAGAAAAGAAAAGAGAACACATTGCATAAATATCATCGTCATTCCATCAACTCCTTTGTGTAACTCGTGATATGAAAGTTAACAAACAACCAAACAAAACAACAAACAACCGCACATACAGTCAGCAACAAATAAAAACAAACAAGAAATCATTATACAATACTGAATTCGACACGAAAAGAAAGAAAAGAAAAGAAGCAAAAATTAATAGAGGGAGAGAGGAATTGCTGAGAGGATTACAACCCTAAATGATGAAAAGGAGTGAGAGTTGAGGGATTATTCCTCACTCAAAATGATAAAGAAAGTCAGAAAGAAGGATTGCCACAACTCCGACATACCCAGCACAGCACAGCACGACACAACACAACACGCATCACAGTACATCACATTATATCGTTGAGGCATTCATTCACTGGACAAATCAAGGCAGAATAGGAAACAGTTTTTACCAGTGAAGAGACAACAGTTAACGGCGTTTGCGATGACCTAACTCCGTTGACAAATACTCCATACCAGCCTGTAGACCAGTGTTCTCCTTAGCGGAGCAAGGGAAGATTTGCCATGTTCGATCACGAATAGAATGAAGATTCAATCCACTGGAAATCTCAGCAGAAGTTAATGAACTGATTAAATCTTGTTTATTAGCAAAAATGAGGACAGGAATTCCTGAAAGTTTCTCTTCATCTAATAATTGTTGCAGTTCAACACCACACTCTTCCATACGACGACGATCAGACGAGTCAATCACATAGATTAACGCGTCCGTGCCATCAAAATAGTTCTTCCAATAGGGTCGAATAGACTTTTGTCCTAAATAAATCAAGGTGAAGGGAGTGAATCACGAACAGGTGTGAGTTAACTTACCTCCAACATCCCACATATTAAGCTTGAAATCACCATGTTTTAATGCTTTCACAATAAATCCTTGTGTTGGACGAACATCTAAAATATCTTCATCAGATAATCTTTTTAAAATGGATGTTTTCCCTGAGTTATCAAGTCCTAATAATAATACACGAACCTCAGCACTATTTGTTCGTGCTGTTAAACTCTTTAAATAATCTAATAAACCCATCTTTCTTTTCACAATTTCTTTTACTAATCTATGAATACAATTAAATTATATCAACAATCTCCCTCGAATCACTTAATTTGGAATAGGAAAAGGAGAAGGGAGATGTTCTTGTTAATTGATGCGTTTTACGGTATGAAAGCGATCAAAGTGAAGCGGAAATACGGAAACGTCAACGGAGTCGGAAACCATCAACAGACATGTCTATTATATCGTGAGAGTTAATATCTGTTATATCGCGATGGTTAGAGGGAAGAATGTATGTATGAGAAGATTAGGACTTCTTCTTGTGCTTGTTCTTGTCTTCATTTCTTTTGCTTCATCCATTTTCATTCGTAATCTCTTTCAAATGTCCGTGTTTACACCAAGGCGCAACCAACAAGACCTGCAACATGTGATGAATCCTGGTGGATGGACAATTGTCTGTCTGTCAGATACGCATGCTCAGCTTCATAAAATGTCATCTGATATTCCAGCAGGTGATATTCTAATACATGCTGGCGATTTTTCACGTAAAGGTGAAAAGAAAGAACTTCAGCAATTTTACCAAGCCTTCAATGATCTTCCTCATCCAGTAAAGCTCTTTATCGCTGGTAATCATGAGATTACACTCGATAAAGAACACTTTCTTCACAAAAGCGATGGCTTGAGGTCTTATTTCAAACCTGGAAGCAACATGACGGCCGAGAACTATCATGCCATCTGTCGTAATATACTCGTGCCTTCTAATGCTCCTGCGAACTCTCCCCACTATCTTCAAGACGAATCCTTCTTCATCAATACAAATCTTCCTGATGAAAATGATGAAATTCTACCTGAACGAAATCAGCAACTAAAAGTCTATGGAAGTCCATGGCAACCACGTCACTATACAATGGCATTTAATCTGAATCGAGGTGCACAACTAGAAGAGAAATGGCGTAAAATACCAAGTGATGTTGATCTATTAATCACACATACACCCCCTAATTTAATTCTTGATGAAAGTAATAGTGGTATTAAATGTGGCTGTGAAGCATTAACTCGTTTCTTTCGTGATGGAATAATCTCTCCTCGATTACATATCTTTGGACATATACACGAACAACATGGTAATAGCTGTTGTTTGTATTTTCTTTCCTTTTTGTAATGTTCTTATTTAATAGGGGTTGAGTATCGAGGGAATACATTGTTTGTAAATGCTGCGACATGTGATATAGGTTATAAACCAATCCAACAACCGATAGTCGTCTTCCTTCCTTTTGATAAATCATTGCCTGCTCAGATACTATCACATTAAAGTGAGAGAATAATGTTAATCATTGTTTCATATAATAAAGTTTATTTTTTATTTGTTTTGAGTATTAATCGTATTAGTATTTCCATGGATAGTAATAGTGATGGCATGAATGCTATCCTTAGAGTTGTTTGGATGTGATCAATTCTTTGATGACGGTTTATTCTTTGCTTTGTAAAGTAGGAAATAAAGCGCTTCATCGGCAATAAATAACATGATGGTCAAATGTTGTCATAATATGAGGAGGATAATACAGAGAAGAAATAAAACAATTAATTCAGCGATTTTAAATCATTTTGTTTATAGATTCAAACTCATCAATCTGAAATTCGAAATTCTCACTCTTCATCAACTTTTAAAAATAGCCACACAATTCAATAGGTTTCGAGGAGAACCAATTATTCGACCGACGACGTCGGGATTTGAGGAGAGAGTAATTATTTGAAAAAAATAGTGAGGAGAGGGGTCGACTACAAGATCTTCGATAATTAAGAGGGAATAGAATCCAATCAAAATCCTTTAACTTTACCAAGATCAAAGATACTTTAACTCAATTAGACTAAAAGAAGAAAGATGTCTACCTATGCTAGTAATCGTGTTTCACCTCATTCAGGTAAAACTGCTCGTGCCAATAAAGAAAGTATTGGTATTTTAATTGATGCAGAATTAAAAGATTTATCTTGTTGTGCTCAAGTATGCTTAATGCTTTATTGTTGTTCTAGTTTCAATCGTGAACGTTCTTATTTATATTTACGTGAGAATTCTTTAGAGTCGAATGTTACTTTCAACTTTTGTGGTGGATGTTGTATTACACCTGATTGGATTCATGTAACTTATTTTGATTCTCGCCCATATGCAAGAAGAATTAAAGTAGCACCTTATCCTTTTTGCTTCATTTGCTATAGTGAACAACCAAAGCTTGAAATCTTCGAACCTGGTTGTATGATGTGTTGTACTAGGGTCAATATCTGCGGTCATCAAGAGATGATTTTAATGCCTTTTGAATATTTCCCTGTCCCTTGCTGTTGTTTCTCAAATCGTATTACTCCTTGTGATAATTATTGTGGTTTATGTGGTGGTATTACTGGCAATCCTAAAGTTTATCATTCGTTCTTCCCGCAACCAACCGATCCTGAAGGTTTCGTTCAAGTTGCTCAAGCAGTCATGCTTGGTAAAGGAGCGATTCCAATGCGATCAGTGGTTGTTGCAAATCCTGTCGTTGAGGAGAAGTAAGGGAGATTGCTTTTATTGAATTAACAGACATGTAATACTTAACAAAACAAACTGTCACAATAACGACCAAACTAAGCCGCTATTGTGATGTTATGAGAAGTTATAATGTTTTTGAATGTCCTCCGTAACTTTCCAAACACAGGAAAGTCCTGCAGGAAATGTACATAAGTCTCCAGCTTGAATAGTGACAGCTGGTTGGGACTTGTCACCAGTTGGTGTGATGGTTGCAGATCCTTTCAGCACATAGCAAGTTTCTGTATCGTCATAGCTCCAGGGGAAAGTTGATTTCTCGCAAGACCAGGTCGGCCATGATCTTACTCCAAGTCTTTGTAAAGTTTCTTGTGAAGGATTTTTGACAATTTGAATCTTGTTTGATGCGGACATCAGACGCATTGGAGATCGGTATGGTCGAGATCGAGACACGGTTCGAGCTTCAATTGAAACAATTCGAGTATTATAAGACAAAGATCTTGCCAAGCTCATACAAATGCAGCAAAGAATCGCAAGAAACGGAACAAGATATAACATCAAATTACAACGTAAGACTATGCACCAGGAAGTGCACAATCGGGGATATCTTCACAAATGAGCGTCGATGGGATTTTTCGTGAATACCATACTCCTAATTTTCTTATCTAACCCTTGCCCACGAAAAATCGAATCCAAATGAGCAACCGGCGATGAGATTCTGTCGGTATACCGATACCGAGTTACTATCCTCTATCGAATCCTAAACGGTGTTGATGAGGGAGAGTTGATTTCGTTAGTTTAGTAGTTGAATTATTCGAATAACAGAACACATAGGATAGCTGTCGAGAGAAGTGTTAAAGGTTTCGAACCTTCTTAGTCTTTCTTTTCAAATATGAGCGATCTTGAGACACAGAGTTATGCGGGATGGTTTTGTTCACTGATGAACAGTTGTATTACCAGTTTCAACAAGGTTTTACCATTCGAGGAAGACGAAGAGGATGATGCCATTTCCACTTCATCAGCTTTTATTACCGATTGTTATCTCGCACATGATTGTGAGCTTGATGAATTAGGAAGAGATACGAGAGCGCGGGTTTGTTCCGTCAATGCCTATCTCAAAGCAAGAGGTCTTAGCACTTGGTTCTATGAGGAACGTGTAGCCAGCAATTTCCATAAGATTCAGCACGGTGTAGATAATGCTGGTATTGCTCTGGTTTTCATTACTAATCGTTACCAGACACAAGTCAATGGTACTGACGAGACAGACAACCTTCACTATGAGTTCTCTTACCTAATGGAGAAGAAAGGTGTCAAGAAAATCATCCCAATTATCATGGAACCAAGTATGTGTAATAATGAAAATTGGGTTGGGACTCTTGGCTCGGCCTTAAAGGGTAAGCCGAACCTGGATATGGTGGAAGAAGGTCTTCCTCGCATTCATGCTTCACGAGAAGAGAAGAAGAAGATCTTAGTCCGTTTCGCCAATAAAGCTGAGGAACTTGTTCAAATGATTCAGTCTACTATTGAAAAAGAATGTGGTAAGAAGATTCAGTTGAATCAAATGAGTCCTAATGATGCAGCACTCGTCGCCTCGGCTGGGTTTAATACAACTGTCAAATTAATGCATACACGCGAACCTAGTCTTACCCGGAAGACTGAAGAAGAAGCTCATAGTGCAAAATGAGGTTCGAAATAATTGCAATGTGTCATTCTTTCAAATGAAACTTAGCAGTAAAGCTGATTAGTTGCTTTCCATTCGTCTCATGGAAAAAACTTCTTTGACGTGATTATTCTTTTAGTTTTATCATATGATAATGGATTATTGTTATTTTTGTTGTAGTTGTTAAAGATTATTATGAGTTAAAAGATCCTTAATCATTTATTTATTCATTTATTGCCTTTTTTTGTTTCTCTCTGTTTTTTTCATGTGCATTCAATCCTTCTTTTTGTTCTCTTTTTTTGTTTCTTTCCTGTTTTTTTCACCCATCTCTCATTCCTATTCAATGGCGTGTTTTGTTATCAACCTCCCCGATTATGAGGCCTTCGCCTTGATTTTTACTATCTCGCATGGGTATGATGTCTACTGTGCTTCATGTGATTCCATTCCTCCTGGTAGAAACATTATTTTTATTTGTTTGTATTTTTATGATTATCATGATTATTATGTATTGTTTATTTATTTACACACCTACTCAGTTCTACTTCATTCTTTCTTGTCTGCTTTCTTTCTTTGACTATATTTCATTTAATAATAATTCTCTTTTATGTATGTACATATATATGTGATATTCAAAATATATCTAGCAACCCCAAATAAAAGAAACATGCTTTCACCATATCTTTTAATAACTCATATCGCGTATATGTATTGAATACCATTGATTATTTCCATTATCAAATGAGTTGCAACTCATCCAAATCTTCCATTCTATAAATGTCACACCTCACAAACAATGCTATGAAATTGCATCAATCCACTTTCCTTCTTCTTTCTGTTATTGTTTTTGTTTCTTCTGTTTTATGTGTTGTTAATCCTCGATTTGCATGTTTTAATAATATTTGTTACGCTGATGAAGGGAAGATTTTCACATGTGCATACATTCCTGAAGCAGCACGGAAGATACGATCTGCCACACCTAGCGACATGTCATCGACGCCGTTGCTTAGAGCTGACGAGAGCAATAGTCTTTGTTCTTCAATTATCTCCTCTTTTCCTGTCTCGTCGCTTTTCTTCTCCACAGGGGTGACGAAGACGTACTTTGCCCCAGCAATGGCTTCAGACCATCTCAGAGTATCGAAGAGCGATCGAGCTGCTTCGATCGAATCTTTGGCTGGAGAGAGATCACGATAGGCGAGGACTTTAGGTGCCAAAGATTCAAACTTTCTTCCATAATCAATTAAAATCACACTTGATAAAAGTTCTTCGGATGACAGAGTAATATCTCTTTCATCAATCGCATCACCTTGCCTACTGCTACTACTACTTGAACTACTCTCCTCTGTGAAGGATTTAACAATAAAGCAGGGAACATCAGGGGCATAATGAGTAACAGCTTGACCAGGAGCGACTTCTCCTTGATTTTCCTCGTTCTGTGCGGTTGCAGATGCTGAAGGTTGTGGGGTTGACTTGTCAGCAGCAGTGGAATGCATCTTAACTGTGCGAGAGACAGCTTGTAGCTCAATCTCTAGGCCATTATTCTTCAACACTGACTCAATTTGACGCTGTGTGATTGCACCTTGTCTGAATATTGTTGCTCGATTGTGACTTCCTTCAAGCTTGAGCACAGTTGATTCAATACCGAACTGACATGGTGGATCATAGCAGTGCTCTGAGCTCTCGCCATTCACCACATTCACTCCTTTCTCACCTAAGTCAGAGAGGACGTGATCTGCTCTAGTCGGTGAGACATGACCAAATCGATTTGCTGAAGGTGCGGCGATCGGAACACCAGACTCTGCGATGAGCATGCGAGCGAGGCGGTGATTAGGACATCGAATACCAACAAATCCAGTGTTTGCCGTCACAGGAGGGGGAATCACAGCAGATGCCTTCACAATAATCGTTAATGGTCCAGGCCAGAATGCTTGAGTAAGAACAGAAAACATTCTTTCCTCGACTGGACTGACATCCATCAGCCGCCTTGCTTCGGTTGGTTCAGCGATATGAACGATGAGAGGATCAGTAAGAGGACGACCTTTCGCTTTAAAGATATCTAAAACAGCTTCAGTGTTCAAAGCATTGGCACCGAGTCCATAAACAGTCTCTGTTGGGAAAGCTACTAACTTTCCTTCTCGCAGGTTTTTCGCGGCAGTCTGAATCCCATTTTTGTCTGGTTCAATTAACAAAGAACGAAATTGGCTCATGATTCTTAAAGAGTGTGATGAACGATAGTACGATTGATGTATTAACAGGTAATAGGACCACAAGAAGATTGTTTTCAGTCGCTTGTTAGTCAGAATCATTCATTCATCTGATGAGAGCTCTTACTCTTAAACTTCTCTTTGCTTCAGTTTTCTCGAATTTATGAAGGATTTATCAAGGAAATCCTTAAAAGTGAATGATATTTATGCCAGTCGATTAAATCTGGTGAACCCTCTTAAAATTATTTATTCATTGAGAGAGGAAGGAAATTGATTAATCGAGGCGGGCAAAGATCCGGTAACCTATTGTTTATCTTACCGCGTGTGATTACCTGAGAGGTTCACCAGATATAACTAAATATAATAAGTAATCTTGAGAGGTTCACCAGATAACGTGGATGTTTCGGTAGACACAGGTTTAAAAATAAGACTGCAAATTGCCGTTAGCAATGATGTAAAATGAACTTAAGGAGTTTTATAAAAGAAGAAGCGATATATTAGGATCACACGACAACAGGTCCTCATTCTGTGAAGAATAAACCAGAAAAATATTAAATATAGGAAATAAATAATATGTTGATGGAATTCCTATTACTTACAGTCAATGAAAAATAGTGAGATTTTACAATACGTACACAAAGAAAAATTGAAAAGGATTCAGTACTTTTCGCAGTTCCCTACTTCATATTTTTTCTTCAATGTAAACTTTACCTTCTTTAATCTTCTTAAATATTCCATCGTATAATACTTTTGCTTTTTATTCACTTCATTATCCCAAAATACTAATATTTCCTTCCATGCTGTCTCCTCTACTCGAGTGACAATAATCGTCTGACAGGCAAAGCGTTCAAGGGGCCAATACTTGAATAATAGAGGGTGGAAAGGAGTTTCAAGATTTACAACCTTCTTCAATCGATGATAGAAGTTTTTATCGGAAATATCTAAGGGGTAAAAGGATAATGTTTGAATATTGTTTAATCCTTCAGTGGTTGCTACTAAACTACAGTTAATGATAGATAGGTTTCTAATACCAGTTAATTGTTTGAAATCAACATCTACACATTTCTTTAGACAAACAGTATCAATATGAGATAAAAACGAAAAATCACGCACATTTTTACAATTATCAATAAGAATGGAATAATTCAAGGAACTGCAATCAATATATCTAATGTAAAGATCAATTAATTCTATTCGTTTTACCTCACTCAATCCCATAATAGTCCTGTTGCAGTAATAACACGATTCAAGGATTATATGTTCCAATGAATGTGTTTCAATCATTTCAGGGAAAAAGTAAGATACATATCGAGCGACAAATTTCTTTAAGGTGCTTGGAAATGTTCTGGGAAATTGTACTCGAAAGTCAATATTAGTTAGTGTTAACGATGTTATCAGAGTATATTGCATCTGATGAAAAGAAGGCAAACTTCTTGGTCGAGATATCTCTACCTCTTTTACTTCTCTAAATGAACACCAATAGTCCACCATTAAATCACAGCGATCGATCATCACTGACTCATTCTTCTGCAATGCATCAATGTTGTAAATCTTCGGGCAGTTTCTGAGCACCAAGTTCGGAACCGAACCTAACATTGACAGATCATTAAATACCTTGCAAGAATTCAGAACAATGGTCTTGAGAGGAGGCTTGCTTTTGTCCATAAAGTAATCCTCGTGAAATGATGTGAAGTCGCCCATGAGTTCAACGGTCACCTTCTGTAGTCCTGCTATAAAGGGGAGCAATCGTTGGTTCTGGTATCGATATAGGCATAGCTCCTTTAGACGAAGTGAAATAGAATGTGTCTGAAGATATGATAAGACTTGAGGAAGAAAGCTCGGTTGATCTTCATCTCTATACAGCCTTAATGAAGTCAAGCGTGTGACAGCGGTAAGGAAATACTGATAGAATAGAACATCTGAAATCGAAAGAAACATAAGTTGCAGCGAAGAGATGGAGGGAGAGGAGAGATCATATGAAAGCAGGGACAATGAAGGTTTCGGGAAGGTCACTGATGGGATAAACGTTGTTGATTGTTGTGAAACGAGAAAGGGTGTTGTTTCTGCCAATGCTTGAGCTATTCGTTTACTATGAATCCCTGCGAGGTCTATTGTTAACTGCTTGTAAGGGTTCTTCACTCTCCTTAACACTTGACTTCGAAAATCATCATATACCATAAAATGAAGAATATTATGCCAATTTAGAAGCTTTAACGCTCTCATTTTACTAATATAAAATCGATCATACAAGAACTTATTCGTATAAATGAAACACTCTTGATCGTCTTCCTCTAGGTAGGAGAATATCTCCAAATCCATTTCCTCTGGAAGCTTTACAAAAATATCATTCTTCTTTTCCCACTCATTCGTCATGCTTGCTTAATTAATCTCTGTGTTGTGACTGACTGTTACTTAACTGTGTAAAATTGCGCAAAACCCAATATTTTACGCCATAGGGGCCAATGAATCTCTCTCACTTCTTCTTCAGTTGTTGTTATTCCGAGGCTTATGGCCAATTTGCCTTCAGATATATACCAAGAGCTTATAACTTGGTTGGAAAATGATGATCAAGTATCGTTTGTGATGGTAAATCGAGCGATTTGCAATGAACTGATAAAGAATGTAAGGGTTGTGTGGTTGAGGCCGACAAGACATTTCGAACGAAAATTCAGATCTTACTTGACATCTGAAAAGATTCAGAACTTGATTGTTGATCCTTATCATCAATTAAATTTAGATCTTCCTGTTGGTTTTGATTTAAAAGTCGCGGGTTTTGATGGTATTAGTATGAGTTGTAAGTCACTCACAATCACAGCAGATCAATTAACTACCTCATTCAGACACTGTATAAAGAAAGTCCAAAATTTAAAGTTAATGTATAATAATTTTAGTCGATGTCACTTAACAGATTCTGACGTTCGATTGGTCGTAGATTGGCTCAATAACTCGAACCTTGGATTAAAACAATTAGAAATAGCTAGTTATAATATCACGAATCTTCCTATAATTCCAAGCTTACAATCATTAACAATTGCTAATACTGATATTTGTTCTCTCAATACATTGAATCTTTCAGCTTACTGTAATCTTCGTTGCGTAAAGCTTCGTTGTCTTAGTTTAGAAGATGTAAGTAGTTTAGATAGAATTCATGAATTACATTTGTTATATTGTGATGGAATTAGAGATATTTCGTGTTTAAATCATAATTATAAGATTGTT
>VKHI01000886.1:0-11509 GCA_015145745.1 Poterioochromonas sp. DS
GCCCATCAAAAGACTCAATTTGCGTGGCGCTCACAAGTCTGTGGTTCTGGTTGGTGCCAATCGATCTGGCAAGACCACCTTCCTCTCCAATGCCATTCTGAACGACATGTTCTCTTGGTGGTATCGCTGCGTCTTCCCTCTTCGTGGCCTATTCTTGACTGACTCTCAGAAGGCAGCTACCATCGACGCTTGGCTGAAGAATCTGATCGCTGCCACTGAGAAGGATGACCCATGGTCAGCTCTGGCAGATCTTCTGTCACAGAGGCGTCAAGAGCAGCGAGTGAGACTCTTCCTCCACAAGTCGCTCAAGAGTCTGCTGCCTGGATTTCTGAAGCCCCAGCCTGCCATCATTATGGTCGATCAAGCCGAGGAGCTGCTGCGTGCTTATCGAGCTGACTTCCTCGTGGGGTTCTACAATTTAGCGAAGGAGGTCGAGACGATGATCTGTTCAGACTGGTGCTGGTCATCAACAGTGACAACGCGGTGAAGGCCTTAGAGCTCATGAACGGAGGCAACCTGTTCTCGATCATTCAAGCCCCAAAGGTCTCAAGAAAGGCTGTTGTTGGCAAGTATGGAGAGGAGTTTGCTAAGATATTTGATGAATGTGATGAATGCATTGGTGTTGCCCTTGACTACCTCTGTGATGAGAAGCGCCCAAAAGACATGTCTGCCAAAGAATACGCTGCTCTGAAGAAGGAGAAGTACACCAGCGCCAACTGCCTTACTGATGAGATCACTAGGGAGGAGTACAACAAAGCGAGAGAACACTCTAGAAAGTAGATTGTCAGGGGGAAGCGCAGGCTGTAATCAATATGTTCAACGTTTTATCCCTGAAGCGCAGTACTTAGAAGTGGCAGAACATGACACAGTCACCCTTCCTTTCAGCGCCATCAAGCGATTTGGTCAATTCTTCGCAGCCTTAGAGACGCAAATCGAAACTTTCCCTTTTGTGAAGCAAGGGTTCAATGTTATCGTCACTTCATTGGAAGATGAGTTCTTGAAGGTTGGTCAAGATCAATCCGTTGCTCATCATCTGGTTACCAAGAACCATTTAGTTGGAATCGGATCGGATCGTGATTATGAGCCAACTTTCTAGTCACAGAGAATACATTTTACGTTATCTGAAAGTGAGACTTGCAATGAAGACTAAGAGATACTCCAAGCTGACGGCGAAAACAAAGCTTGATAAGCTGAAACCATGGTAATTCTTATATTTACAACCAACTCATGAAAAATAATATTTATGCTATAAGTAAGAAGTTATTCACAATATTCCTATTCAAGTTTTAACGTTTTTTATAAACACAAGGTTTTAATTCAAAATTTATATTAAATCTTCCTGAGTTTGCAATTTTCTGGCATTCTACAGCGAAAAACATTTTATTATCTAATAAATTACTAGCTGGTTGTCCCTTAACCTTCCCTGCATTATCACCTTGAGTAATAGTCTGAAAACACTGTGTTGCTTTCAAAAACTGTAAAAATTGTTTAATTCCTTTACCATCTTCAAAACGACTTCTAACTTCAACAATCTTAATAATTCCATTAGGTCGAAGGATTCGATGAGCTTCTCTTAGGAAGTCATTGAGATTCGTTCCCATCAGAGACAGACAAAACACCACTATATCAACAGATGCATCAGGTAATGGAACAGCTGCCATATTACACGCTGTAACTCGATCATTTGCGGCAACAAGATCAAAGGAGTGAACAGTGTTTGAGAGAGTGGCGGATAACCTCGCCTCACCACATCCCATATCAGCGACTACTGCTTGCGGATGATTCGACTGAATCCACTCAATGATATAGTCGAGTGGGTTGCATGGCCATTGAGCAGCTTGGATTCTATATCCACTGTGATAAACATGAAACTTTGATGGATCTGCCTGAAAGCGGGAGAAAGCATCAGAGCCCGTTGTTGTATAAAGCTCTTCATTGATCGTTCGAAATCGGGCACCTTCTAACTTAGCCATCATTTGTTGTTGAAGATTGGATAGTTTCGAGTTTCCTTTCGGATTTGTTATGGATAGGGACGTATTATTTGAGGATGAGGGTGTAACAGGTTTACTCTTGGGTTGTTGAGAATTCGGTCTTTGATGAAGGCCATGAACTTTTGGCTTTGGATGATTTTGCTTCCCTCCTTGAGGGTTCTTTGATTGATTCTTCTGGTTTTTGCCTTTCATTTGAGTATGATGGATTGAGATGAAAAAAAATAACTGGATTACAATTTCCTATATAATTTCTAGAAAAGTGAAGGAATTATAAAGGAAAATCTATGGAATTCGAATTCAATCATAATATTTCATATTGAATCATTTGATGGAAGAATGTCAGCGTTATTATTGCCAGATACCTATGAAGAATTGAAACGATTGTTTGATTCTCTTACTTCTCAACGAGAGTTGTTAGAAATTGAAGCTGATGCGATTCATTCTGAACTTACTTCACCTGGATTGAACGGCGAACCACCAGCCGGAATTAAAGAACCCTTAGTTGATAGTGAAGGATTTCCACGAAGTGATATTGATATCTATAATGTTAGAAATAAACGAAAAAGATTATCTGAAATTAACACTGATCATAAAGATTTAATGAAGAAGTTAGAGCAAATTACACCAAAGCTCTTTGCACTCTCACAACACAAAACCTCTGCCAGCAGCGAGCAAAAACAGTCATCCACCATAGCAGTATCAACAACAAGTGTTGCAACTACTGTAAAAGGATCCGATCAAGAACCAATTGCGAAGTTAGATGAGATTTTATCTGGTTCTCCTGCTCAGACAGCTGGAGTACAAGAGAACGACGAACTTCTTCAATTCGGACATATCACTGCAAATGATCCGAAAGCATTTGCTTCTATTGCTAAATTGGTCGGTGAATCTGTTCAGCGACCCATCATTCTGAAGATTCGTCGCTCTGGTGAGGTTATGGACCTTTCATTAACCCCGCAACCATGGGGAGGCAGAGGTCTCCTCGGATGTCATCTGACCCCTATCAAGCGCTAAAGATCTGTTCATTTGAAAAGGAAAATTGGGTTAATGTTATAAGAAATATTGTAAATAAATAAAGAATGTGTACTGGCGCCATCAGAATCGGCTAACCTAAGTGAACACAAACAACAATTATCTAATTATGTACTATATATATGTGACCAGAATGTGAAATCAAAGCATCCACTTCCATTCTCCTTCCCCGACAAATTGAAAGAAGATTGACAAAGTTGAGAAGAAAAACAAAACTAACACAGAGAAAAACACTAACACAGCACAAAAGCAGAAAGCGAAGAAAAAGGAAGAAGAACCCTTGCAAACAAAACCAATAATAAAATATCTCTAGAGATAAGACAAAGGAAAGCAAATGGAAAAGAAAAGTAAAAGAATTATTATTAATAAGTAAAGAACTATTGATAATCTTTTATATTATTGATACAATGTTGACATCATCATCTCCTTATGGTTTTTCTTTCTTTTTTTCTTTTCTTTAGTTTTTGTTTGGAGATGATGATAATAACAATAAGAATAATAATACTAAATAATTATCGACGAAGATCTTGTAATATTGCTTTCTTCTTTATTTCCCATTCATATTTTACTTGAACTTTTTTCCTTATTTCTGATACAGGTGGATTACGAAATTTCCAATCATCTAATAAACATCTCATAATCTTTTCATCTCTTGGAATACCAAGTTCAATTAATACTTCTACATCAATACAATATAATTCCACTGCCGTTGAAGCAATCGCAGTGATTGGAGTAATGTTATCAGCATCTAAGATGGAAACTTCTCCTAAGACATCCCCCGACATTAATACACCCATAGTAAACTCCTCTTGTTCATTACTAGCAAAGCGATCAACTTGTTGAGCAGACTTAGGAGTAAAGGCAAGACCATTAGTATTAGCGAATGAAAGTCTTCGAACATATCCACTACCTGTCCCAGTTGCATCAGGTAATGACGATGACAACATCATATAATTACTAGGTGCAAGATGTAATTTATTTTTAGCAACATAATCTTCACTTCTTGTTAATATCCAATGTCCTGACGGTGTTTCTTTCCTCGTATCTAATGGTGTTAATACACGATGGTTGTTATGATGTGGTGAGAAAGGTTTATTTGTTTTAATCGCTGAAGAACTTCTTAATGTCTTCGGTGGTGATGAATGTATTCTAGTATAATTTAATACAGAATTACGTATTAATTTGATCTTTTTCTCAGATTCTTTCACTGATTCTTCAAAGTCAATCTTTGAGATTGGTTTAATTAGCTTTACTAATCCACTCTTCACAATCATTAAAGAACTAATCCTTGTACCAGATAGATAAATAATAGAATTAGGTGCAAATGATCGAACCACAGCAATATCTGATAAAGTATCTATTGTATTCTCAGGGAGATGATTGAAGATAGATGATGGCATTTGTAATGCTTTCTTCACAGCAATCTTTAATAGTATCTTAAACGATGATAAAATATGTAAATAATCATCACGATGTAACACTAATAGATTACAACTCTTAGATGCGATGGCACTCGCTGTACGTAATCCATCTTTACTCTCTAGTGCTGTTTCACCAAAGTGTTGTCCACAACCTAATTTCACTAATAATACATTCTCTGAGACCGTTTCCATTGATTGTAAACGTTTTCTTTTATAGATAGATACTTCACCATCTAATATCACATAAAAATGACTTCCTACTTCACCTTCATGGAAGATATGACTTCCATTGACATAACTCTGTAATTCTAATTTTTCTGCAATTTGTGCGACCGTTTCAGGATAAGATGAGAATGAATGGAAAAATTTTAATCCTTTTACAAATTCTATAATTGGTTGTAAATCATTTTCTTTTCTTAATGAACATGGTATACGTAATGCTGTTAAGATTGGATCAGATCGTAAGACTACTGCTGTTGATTCAATTTTATGAAGTTTAAAGGATGTTTGATGATATTGTGGGAAATTAATGGAAGGAGTTACTCCAGATATTGCACTTGAGAAGCTCATAAGAGATAATTGGTTTGATAATAGGAAGATAAGATGAATCCTCACTCTCTTCCTCTCTTGATCTGTTGCTCTTTTGTTTGTGTTGGGTGGTGAGGATCCTCGCGATAGAGTAGTCATGAAACGGCTCATAGACTCTCGGATAAGAGAGACTGTCCAAGTTTTTTGAACTAATTTCAGTGAGCAAACAAGTCTTAATCATTATTACTTGGTATCATGGCGCATTTATCTAAAGAACCTTCAACGAAGGAAAAGCTTGCCACAATTGTGCAAGGTTTCGATGACTTCGATACTGAGATGCGTCGAGGGACTCGGGTAATAATCCTTTGATTGACTCAATAGTTATTTTCACTAAACTCATACTTAAACTTATAGTTGAGACGAGAGAAAGATGAATTTCGTATCATAGAGTTAAAGCAAGAAATGTCACGTCTAGATAGTGAGTTAACAGTTGAAATTAAACGAAGAACAGAAATGAATAAATCAACTCAAATCGTAAGAGAAATTTCCCATCGCACTCCATACACCTCAGATAAAACAAACCCTTCTTTCTCTTTTCTTCTCAGTGGTTTGAAGATCAACTCACTCTTCTCAATCAAGAGTTTCAAAAGACTATTAATGAACGAAAAGAAGAGACAAATCGTCGCTTAGACGAACTAAATCAGCGAATCACTAACCTCGACCAATACTTCGAAGAACAGAAAGCAGCAATCTTAAAATATGTTGATGAACGTGGTGAAGAATTAACCCGTTTATTAAATCAATTTAAAGCAGAATTTGATGAAGATCGTCGATTACGATTAGAAAGAGAAGAAATTATTGTCAAGCAACTCACTGATCATGAACAAGAAGTATCCGAGAAATTTGAAAAACAGATTGTTAGTGTTCTTCTTATTCTACCTTCTTTATGCATTATTTATCTTTCTTATGCGATATGAAATATAGGAGTCGAGGGAAGCACGTTATAACAGTATCAGAGCAATGTTAGAAGAGAATATTAAACTACGATCAAAGGCAGAGAATAAATTCCAATCTTTCTTTGATAGAGAGGTGAATAAACTACGAAATGACTTTAGAAATGAATCTGAGGTGAGTCTATTCTTATTCCCTCCTTTACTTATTTCTAATGATAATTAAGGTGCGAGAGAGGGAGGATGATGAGATCATTGAGGCTTTAAATAGATATACATTAAAATTACAGAACTCTCTCAAAGTTGTTAATTCTACCGATATGTGATGTGTTTACTCTCCATCCAAAATTATCTTAATTGTGTACTCCATTATCTCATAAATTTGTATGTAACTTCACCTGAACCGCCCAATAGCCTTTGAACCAGGTCTTAACGCGGATCAAGGGATGGCTGCTGGTAGGCGACCATATGTTAGCCTTCCTCCATCTAAGAGTTGGAAGGGATTTATTAGCTCCTCTTTATTCGACGGCAGAAACTGTTTGAAAGGGAACGCATCCATCCATGCGAGTAACTTTTCATCGATCTCCCCGCCACTTCCTCCATCACCTGTATTACCTCCACTTCCTTCCTCTACCTCATCACTACTCACAAGATTCTCACCAACTAACTTCTCTTCTTCCACCACTTCAGAACTATGATCAATTGGAGGAGCATCTTCGTTTGGGTCAGACATTATCACTGAGTTCATTTTCAGTGCCGAAGAGGGGTGGTCTGATGTCAGCGCGTTAGATGATCCTTGCAACAAAGATTTGAAATCAATATTCTTAATCTCTGCTTTTGCTTGTTCTGTTGTGACAGTGGGTACATTTAACGCTGCTGGACCAGCATTGTTAAATCCTCCGCCATTAAATCCTCCACCGCCTCCACCAGCAGCGAAAGGATTGTTAAATGGTCGGCCCGACACTGGAGGACGACCAGTATTCCCCATAAATCCTCCTTGAGCTGGAGGGGCTTGTTGAGCATTGGGGTTGAAGGGATTCCCAGTGAAAGGTACGGCAGCAGCGGCTGGGGCAGGGGTGAAACCCATGTTATGAGATTGTTGTACTGGAGCTACAGCGAAGGGGTTTCCTCCATTAATAGCAGGGGCTGGAGCTGATGCAGGTTGCATAAAGTTATAGCTAACCATAGGAGTGTTAGAAGTGCCCATATTCACAGGATTGAAGGCATTCTGTGGAGGAGCCTGTTGGAAGCCTTGAGCTGGAGCAAACGGCTGTTGATTGACAAACGGCTGATTAGGTGCCCCCATTCCACCTTGAGGTCTTGCAAAAGGGTTATTTCCTACTGCTGCAACGCCTTGTCCTCTCCCTCCGCCGCCTCTGCCTCCTCCACTCACCTGCATTTGATTCTGCTGTGTTCCTGATTTCTGAAAAGGATTTCCTTGACCTTGAGTAGATTGAGTTTGCATTGCTATCCCTTGATTGGAAGCAAATGGATTGTTCATCGGTTTTGCTGATTGATTGGGGTGCCTTGGTGGATTTTGGTTGCCTTGAAATCGTGGGTTATTCTGTGCTGGCTGATTAGGAAATCGACCTCCTCCCCCTCCTCCTCTTCCTCCACCAGCTGGTTGACCTCGAGGATTATAATTTCCTCTCCCACCTTGCTGATTACCAAACTTATTTCCAGCGAAACCTCTCATATGATAAAGAAATGAGTTAATCAATGCCAAAGAAATTTAATTATTTAGCCGGTAATTCGGTAAATTGACAGGTTACCGCTAGACTTAGTATCATGTAGTTTGAGTAATTTACACTCGCTATTTCAACAACAATGCTCGATTCTTGCCCCCCGTAGCTATAATTAATTCAGTTGTAAATATCCTTATTTGAAAAGAAAATTGAAATCCCAAAAAAGACTACGAAATTTAAGCTGTAATTCTTTTTCGTCGTGTCCGAAGAAAATATTCCGGACAGGTTTTCACAGTAGCCAGTGCTACACACACACACTAACTGCTACATCAACTCAATAGATCTAATCTAAGTCAACCAAGTAAAGTCAGTAAAGTCGGGACCTCTTAAGAGAAGATATATTATGGCGAACACGAATAGCAATGGATTAGCTGGGATTACCGAAGAAAGAGTATTGCATGATCTTCAATGCTATTATGGTCTTTCAGGGAAATTAAAGCAACTAGGAAGTTGTCAAGATATTAATTATCGATTAACAACATCAAATCATGAGAAATATGTTGTCAAATATTTAAACTCTTCCATTTCTTGGGATGATATTAATTTTCAACATCAAATTTTAGATTATTTACATTCTTTCCGCCAATCCAATACCCCAGACTCCTCTAACAGCACACCCTTCCTGATCCCTTACCCAAAGAAAAGGATCGATGAAAGCAGCACTGTAGTCTCTATTAAAGACAGCACTACTGGTTCAGTCTATCATATGTGTGTTTTACTGTTCATTGAAGGTGATTTACTCTCAGATTTCAAGTATTTACATCCTCTAACCTTGCGAGAGATCGGACGTGATATTGCGAAATTCAATCAATTATTAGTCACTTTCCCTTTATCAGATGATTATGCACGTCAAAGTGAATGGGATATGAGAAAGTCTTACTTGATTTGTGAAGCAAGACGTTCAGCGATTAAAGACATCGCCTTACAAGAGAAAATGATGAACATTGTTAGTACTGCAAATGATATTTTAAAATTTCATGAAAGTTCATTACGTCATCAATTAATTCATGGTGATTTAGCTGATTATAATATTATCGCAAAGAAAACAGACTTTGATCGTCCTAAGATCATTGGAATTATTGACTTCGGAGATATTGTAGAGTCTTGGTTGATTGCTGATCTTGCTGTTGCAATTGTTCCTTTACTTTCTAAACCGAACCATAATACGATGGAGATCGTTACAGAAGTTGTCAGAGGATTCTGTTCCCTCACTCCTTTAAATGAGTCAGAGCTGAACTGTCTTTGGCACTTGATCCTCCTCCGAGCCATCCTAATTACGATCAACGTCATATCAATATTAGAAGATGATCCGAATAACGAATACCTATTGGACGAAAAAGATTTGAACTTGCAGGTCGTCGAGACTGTTTTAAATATCCCGATTCAGTATGCTGTCAGCGCCATTAGAGCTGCTGGTGGGAAACCAGCTGATGGGAGCTCAAATGACGATCTCTTATATCGTCATGGTTTGATCGTGAAAGAATCATCTCCAATTAAAGCAGTGGAGGTCGATTTTTCGTGTCAAAATTCCGCCTTCCACAGTGGCAATTGGCTAGAGCGTGGAACATTAGCCTCAATCATTAAATCCACGATCAATGATGCTTTACCAGCTCCCTCTCCCTTGGTTTCCTCCCCTGGTTCATTCTTGTCTTCATCTCCTCCTGCTAATGTGAATCAAACAATTTTTGAAGTGAAGTACGGCAATCCATGGCTCACAAGAAGCGTTTTTCGTTCGTTTGAAGCTCCTCAGAGTATTGCGACCTTCTCCATTTATTTTCTAGCCAAAGGTACGCGGATTTATGCCCCTTGGAATGCAGTGGCTCGAGTAACGGAGGATATTCAAAGCCTTAACCTCTTGATCAGCGATTTGAAGCGTTCAACCACTGCCTCTTCCAGCAGAACACGCAGTGCTAGCGGAGGCTTCGGAAGCTTCTCTTCTTCCGCCCCGAAGGTGCTGGAGCTCAAGAATGATCAATTTACAATGGTGATCTATGGTTTACATGTTGCTTCTCCATTAGTAAACTTTGATTCGACGTGGAATGTGAAAGCAGGTAAGAGTGTTTAACCGCTTATTGTTGTTCTTGAAGGTCATGTTGAATCCTCTCTCTCGGTGATGATAGGTGATAAAATTGGAGAAGTCAATACGGAAAGTATTGAGGGATATTACAGTCCTATTGTGGTGCAAATATTTGCCACCCCAAATGAAGAGATTAGTCTTTACAAGCAGGTCCTTCCAGTATCAAGCTACTATCCGCCACTCTTCGTGACTGCTTACGAGTATGAAATCTATCGCTTGTTTACTTACGACCCAATCTTTCTCTTTACTGGACACTTGGCTAAAGCCAGTGATATTTCTGGAAAGCCTATTCCCCCTCCTGCGCCGACTTCAGAAGTGGAGGGTAAAGAAAAGGAGACCGAAGATGCACTCTGGAAGCGTGAACAATACGTCTCAGCATGTCAAGAATATTATTATAAACAAGATATTTTCCCACCTCCACAAATTGAAAGAGGATATCAACAATATCTCTATGATATCTATGGTCGAGGATATTTAGATATGGTAAATAATGTTGCTGTTGTTGGTCATTCTCATCCAAGAATTGCTAATAATGTTTATCAACAGTTATTAAAATTAAATACTAATTCCCGATTCATTTATTCTGCATTAGGTGATTATGCTGAAAAGATATTATCACATATTCCTTTAAAATTACGTCAAGAAGGAAAATTAAATCGTGTATTTTTTGTGAATTCTGGTAGTGAAGCAACAGATTTAGCATTAAGAATTGCTAGAAGTGTTGTTAGTGAAAGAAGAATGAAAACAAAACAATTAAGAAAAGAAGAACAATTATATGAGTTTTGTCGTGATGTCATATGTGTTCAAGGTGGTTATCATGGTGTTACAACTGCTTCAGATGAAGTATCTACGACTCTGAATGACAATCCTCGGTAAGATATCCTCCTTTCTCTCTGGCGATGATCGCATAACCCTAACTCTCTCCTTGTAGATCATTAGAAACTCGTGCTGCGTGGATTCATCTGGTTCCAATGCCCAATCATTATCGTGGGTTACATCGACTTTCCTCCAATGAGTACAACGAAGAGAATTTGAGATCATTAGCTACCGAATATGCAGGTAAAATCATGTTACTTCATCATGCGCATACGTAGTTGTAATCCGTGGTTTGCTTAGGTCTTGTTCGAGAGAAGATTCATCGTTTGAAGGAGAGTGGTATCGTCCCTGCTGCTTTCATCGCAGAGCCTTTATCAGGGAACGCGGGAGGTGTCATTCTCCCTCCAACCTATCTCGCTCAAGTCTATGAGATGATTCATGAGATCGGAGGACTTTGCATCAATGATGAGGTTCAAGTCGGTTATGGTCGATTGGGAAATGTGTTTTGGGGTTTCGAGGAACATGGAATAGTTCCTGATATCATCACCATGGCTAAAGCCGCTGGAAATGGCCATCCTTTAGGATTTGTGGTGACAAGCGAACAGATTGCGAAAGAGTTCTACGAGAGTCAAGGGTCTTTCTTTTCTTCAGCTGGTGGAGGACCAGTGAGCTGTGTGGTAGGAAGTACCGTGCTGAGCATCATCGAGGAAGAGGAGTTGCAGGCGAATGCTTTAGAGGTGGGAAAGTATTTGAATGAAAGACTATGGGCGGTGCAGAAGAAGTTCCCTCATATTGTAGGATGCATTCACGGTCATGGATTGTATCAAGGCATCGAAATCATCAAACCAGATGGAAGTATCGGTGTAAACAATGCTCCAGCACCTGGAACACAAGAAGCGTATAAGATCTGTGATCGTTTGTTGCAGTTAGGTGTGATCAGTCATAATAC
>VKHI01000889.1:0-11480 GCA_015145745.1 Poterioochromonas sp. DS
AAAGAGTTTAAAATTCGGTTCGTTTTTTAGAAATCGGTTCCAAAAAAACGTTGAGTGAATGGGGCACGTGACTGTACACTAGTCCAAAAAGATATATAGATATATATCTGAAGAGAGATGATGAATCAACTTCCTGATGTGATCTATACAGAGATTGCAGCTTATTTAGAATATCATGATCGTCTTAGATTTTCTATGATGAATATCTTGCTCTCCAATATTATGCTCAAACGAGTCAGAATGATTCGAATTTTCAGTCAAGATCGAGTACAAGAGACTCTGAGATCTTATCAAATATCGCAGACATTTCGAGACAAGCTTCACAGTTTGATTCTTGATCCTTATCAACAGCTGAAGCTGGAGTTCTCTACTTTAGCTGTCTTTCAGGATACTATCACATGCTCTGAACTTGAGACGAGAGCAGATTTACTGCTGAATCTCTTGATGAATTGTGTGAAGAAGGTTCACAGTCTGAAGTTGAAAGTCCCCGGATTTCTTTCTACCTTGCTCAATAGTTCTGATCTTCAACGTATAGTCTCATGGATTAATGCTAATAATCCATCGCTCTCACTAAAGGGATTTAGTCTTTCTAACTACAATTTCTCTGACCTTCCCATCATTCATAACTTGGAATCATTATCTATCGAGATTGCACATAATCTTCTAATTGATGGATTACATATTTCTGCATATCATAATCTTCGTCAGCTTAGTCTCTGTTGGTGTAAGCTCATACAAGATGTGAGTTGTTTAGATGGTATTCACGACCTTCTCATACAGGGTTGTGAAGGGATTCGAGATATTTCTTGTTTAAATCATAACTATAAGATAGCCATTGAATCCTGTAACAGTATAGTTGATTATTCAAATTGTTTTCGTTCTTCTAAAATCATAAGAATCAGAGGTCCGATGACGATGCATATTCCAGACTTGAATTTAGACTTTTCCAAACTATTAGAAGTTAGAGAGTTAGACATTGGAATTATTAGAATGGAAACACCTATTAAAGTCTTTCTATTACCATCTTGTGCTCATCTACGTCGTGTTCTTATACAATCAATTAACCTTACCTTCTCCATTCCTTCCAGCAATAATATTCGAGAGCTTTCGATTAACAACTGTCCATGCTTTACATCTTTACAAAATATTGAGAGCATTTGCTCTGTTAAGTTAGCTAACTTAACTATTTCTTCTTTGGAGGGATTAGGAGATGGTAACCGCATCGTCGAGATCATTCTCTGTCCGAATATCACAGACTTTAGCTTATTAAGATATTGTAACAAAATCTCAATTGTTAATTGTCGAGGATTTCAAGATTTCAATCAAGTTCGCGGTGTGAAGGACTTTACCTTTTCTCCTTTTGATGCTCAGAATGTTCCTGAAGATATGGAAGGAGTAACTTGTCTAAAGCTGGATAATATAGAACTCATGAAGGTTCCAAGTAGCTTAACAGAACTGAAATTCCATTTACGTGAAAGTATGATTCAACAACTTCCTTCATTTCTTTCAAGCCTTCCTGATCATGTGAGGAAGATTCATTTCATGTCTGCTTTCTTGGAGACAATCAATAAAGTGCGATCAATGATGGAGTATGTTGATAACTTTCTTCCACAATTTACTATTGAATTCATAAAGGTTCCCACATTCTATGGAATCAATTTCTTAAGGAAGAACTAATTAAACCTAGCTTCCATCCTCTTCTTACAACAGAATATTACTGAGAAAAATAGTGTATTGACCACATCTTTTCTCTTTAGTTCTTTCGATGCGCCGTCCTAATTTCACACAATTCTCTTCCTTCGCAGAAACAATTGAAGTGCACAAATAATGGTCTGATTCTTGACGAAATCGATCAACAGACTGAATAATAATATCCGAGATACTCCATACTATATGAGAAGCCATAATAGTATTCTATTGTGGCTCTCATGTAGCAAAAAAGGGCAAAAAGAGGAACCCTGCAAGGACGTTAATAGCTATTTCTCATCAATAATATTACTTATTTAAAGACATGGACATTCAGAAATTTCCTTATCCTCTTGCTTAGCAGGGTAGAAATATTCGGAGTATTCGGAGAGAAGGAGGGAGTAAATCACTCCTTAATTTCTTCAAATTTGCTCAATTACCAGGCAAAGCATACCAGCTAAGTCAACCTTTCTTTGAAACAATTAATATTCATTTTTCAATCGAAGAATTATCTTCTTTGTTATTTTCTACAGTTTTTGAAACACACTTCCCAGCGCACTGTCATACAATATATAAAGCTGTCATGCCAAAAGTACCTTATCGCCTGAATTTGCAAAAAAGAGGAATATCCTTAAATGCATATTTTGGAACAGATTTTAGAGATATTTGGGCACCATTATTCGCTCTTGATTTGTATATTGAACCTGCAAATTTGAATCCAATTACAAAGTCTTTGTCATATCGACATCGAAATCCTTTGAAAAGAGGCAATGATCCTGTACTGAAGCAACAGAAATATTTAGCACAAGACGCTGTTGACTTTATTTTGCTCTATATTCGTAGAAAAGGTGCTACAACAACAGATTTAGAAGGCTTGTGGATCGATTGTCTCTGCATTGCTCCTGCTGGACAATTACTTCAAGATGCCTTCGAGTATATGGGACGATTGTATTGCGTTACAGTCGTTATTCCGTATTGGATGAGGCAAAATAATCCTAAAGAAGCATTTCAACGTGCATGGATTTTTCAAGAGTCTCGATTTCCACGATTAGATACTAACTTTATGACAGAATGCATTCCTCAACCATTATCAGAGAATTTATTGGAGATTTGTAGTGATTTATACTCTATTCGTATGCCTGGAAATTCTCGGTTTGGTAGTACTTTAAATGATTATCTTCCTTGCTTTCAAAGTTCAGTAGGTAATATAACTTTAAGTAATCTATTTTCTTCGTATGTAAAATGTACGACGGATAAAGAAGAAGATATCTTAGAAGCAATCTTTGGAGTTTTAAATTTTGGATTAGTGGATAAAGATCTTTCTACTCTTTCAACTTTTTCTAATACTTCTTTAAATTTTTTAAGGAGTGGAACAACACAACCTGTTAATACTTGGAATGGAATGATTAATCTAACTGGAGATGACATTCGTAAAGGACGTATCTTTCGAATCTTTCCAGAATTAGAAAATCATCATTTTGTTTTAATTGGTTCTCCTAGAAGTCAGAACTGTCTTCGAATAAGTTTTCTTAATAATATTTTAAAATTAGGGAAATGTCCGTTTGAAGAAATATTTATTCAAACTCCTCCATAGACGTCTTGTTTATAAAGATTTATTGATTTCTTATTACATTTGTCCCGAAAGGGATTATTTACAACTTCAAGAAAAGTATGTAAAAGAAGGAAAACTTGGTCCTTTCAACGGTGATCTTTATGTCTAGTCCAACCAATTACTTCGTTTATGGTGCTGAATTGTTTGCTTTGCTTTTGTTGTAGTATTTACTCATTTTGCTTATGGCTATCTGCATATATCCATACTGCCCTGTATTTCATCTTCTCATAATTCTCCCTCTCTATCCTTCTCATAGTTTGCGATATCGAACTTATTTCGCAAAGTTTCAATAATAATTAAATAGTTAGTCAGTTAGTCAGTACGAAATTCTCAAATAATTAAGTACTTAGTTAGCTCTTATTGAGAATAGATAATTAGAGCAAGGTAAAATTAAAGGCTACATTATATTCGCTTATAATCCCCGTAGAAAAGGTAACTTGTCTCGAAAAAACTGACCCGATATGATGCAAATAAGATGTATGGATAACCTAACCCTGAGCCCTCCCCTAACCCTAACGGTAACCCTCATCGCCTTAATTATGTAGCGTATAATAAATCAAAACTATATCTGCTTGGCGTAAATTTATTTTGGCGCAATTCTCTTGATACACGAGATTGTCTTCTCATTTTTGTTATTTTTGAGTAGTAAAGATGATTTCTCGCACTATTCTCATGATAATATCTCTGTATGTTCTTATAATTCATGATTTTATTGCCCATGTAATTGGTGACTCTTGGAATCCGGTTCGGCATCGGACAGAGGAAGCATTTTTCAATGCAAAATCTCATGAGAGGAGTATGACAACTGACGAGATGGAGCAAAAGATCAAAGTTATTCGAGATCGAAGACACGAAACACCATGGACTTCAACTCATCCATTTGTTAAAGTGACAATTTCGAACTATTCCTCTGTTCATCATGATGGAAGTGCCTTGAAGAAGCGTCCGAACATCCTATTCATGTTAGCTGATGATTTAGGCTTTGGCGATCTCTCTGTTCCTCCCTTTAAGACTCCGTTCGAGGAAAATAGGTTTCCATGTGTAGAAGGAGGTATCTTAACACCTAATCTCGAACAACTAGCGAAGGAAGGAGTGCGAATGACGAACTTTCACTCTTCAGCACCGGTCTGTTCTCCTGCTAGAACCTCCGCAATGACAGGTCTCTATTCATGGAGGATGACAGCTATGAATGCCTTTGAGTTAGGTCGCGATCCCATGCAACGTAATGGCTTTCTTCCTCAAATTCCGACGACAGCAGAGGTTTTCCGAGAGAATGGTTATTTCACACTTCACAGCGGGAAATGGCATTTAGGAGGGATGAGAGAAGAACAACGACGAGATCGTGCCTACTCTGATCAATGCTCACGTCCTAGTCCCAATCAACATGGCTTTGAGGAGTACATCTCAGAGCTTGACGGTCCTGAGAGTCCTCGTTACACCTTCCTTCTCTCCTGCTCCTGTCTGCACACCAAAGGTCATCGCCACCTCATCAAAGACGATGTTCCCGTCCCAATCGTTGAACCACCTGAAGTGAAAGAGTTTTATCTCTCTGATCGTGAAGCCGGTGATGCCATCGAATACATCAAACGATGGAAAGAGACGAACCCCGATCAACCATGGTTCATTCAGGTCTGGTTTAATGCACCACACGGACCTTGGGAAGTTATCCCAGCTGGCGAAGAACTCTATAGTCAGAAATATGGTAAAAGTCATAAAGATTGGCAAGACATGAAGTGTTATAACTTCAGAGAGAGAAATAAACCTGAACCAGTCTATCAACAGTGGTGGTATTACAAGACGATGGTCACAGCTATGGATATATCCATCGGGAAGATTATGAATGCAATCAAAGAATTAAACCTTGAGAAAGATACTTTAATGGTGTTTACTAGTGATAATGGTCATGAGATGGGTGCAGGTGATCCAGGATTCTTCAAAGAAGGTAAAAGATCTCTCATGGTAAGTATCTCCTGTATATCATATTTTACGCTTCTTTCTCACTCATAGCATCTATTCTATCACTACTATAGGAAGGAGGAGTGCGCGTTCCTGCTATCTGGAAGTGGAAAGGTGTTTTACCAGAGAATTCTTATACGACTTACTTTGGAGGTCTTACTGATCTCTTCCCAACCTTCCTACAAGCCGCACATATCCCAAAGCCCTCCAACATCCCTCTTGATGGTATTTCCCTCCTCCCTGCTCTGATGAAGGCAAGTCCTATCACCTCGTTGGAGGAGGTGTATAACTTTCATGGTCGCAAACACATTGGAGGAGATAAAGAGATTCAATTAAGATACTTCCCACAATACCAGAAGTATTACGATCAACTACAAGGAGAGAATAATAACAATAATAACAATGATGGGAAAGAAGTGAAGACATTAGCTGCTTTCTTGTATCATGAAGGATATCATCATGTCGATTTACATGAGACGTCACCACTCTCTCGTGTCTTTCTTTGGCATAAAGACACTGACCCCTACAGCCGTGATGAGAGGATGCAAAGTGCGGGTTATTACGACTATGTGAAAGTCATGGCATCGTCACCACGTGGTTGTATTGATCGTATCTATGATATGAAGATCGATCCAACGGAGAACTTCAATCTCTTTGTCTCTCATGGTAGTGGTGGTGGGAGACATGCTGGTCCTTCGTGTTCTTTACACTTTGATAGTCCTGACATCTTACAATATTCTTCCATTTTAAGTATATTAAATCGTGATTCTATTAATAAACATCATTGTATTCATAATCCTAATACAGGATCTACTGCACCAAAGGTTAAGAAGCTAATAGATATCCTTCAAGCAGAGAAGGTGACTATCAAAGATCAAGACAAGAAATCACATCCAATAACAAGTTGTGAAGATTTTTATCATCATTATTATGCATTAAAAGTATTAATCATCTTAAAGAAATTAATTCCTTTTGCTCGTACAGGTAATTATGGTCATATGAAGTATATGCAATCGGATCAGAACAAAGCTCAGTGTGCTGTACCTGTGGCGTCTAACATTAAAACCTTCGACTTCCAACAAGTTTGTCCGAATCCTCCTCCTTCCTATGGTTGCTCGATGCCAGAGTATTAATCATCATCAATATGCCAGAGAGATATATGCTCATTAGATCTCCTCTTTTCTTTTATTTTCTTATTGTTGTTATTCTTTTGTGAAGATAGAAAGGGAGAATAGTAATATATAATTTAGATAATAATAGTTGATCATATTTGATTACTGATTATTGTTTTTGGGGATCTACAAGGAAGCTCATATTCCAACTCTCCAAGTACTATCACAGTAATCTAAATACTTCGAAGTAACTTATAGTTTTCGCCTTTCTTCACCAAAAGCAGATGCATGATAAGAAGATCACGAGGAAACGATGTTTGTAACACGATTGTAGTTTTGTAGTGTAGTAGGTCCTCAAGTCCGCCAAGGACAGTAGCCCCTCCCATTTAAATGGTCCTTTCGTCATTATCTTTGCAGTCTTTCTTAGTAATGTTCTTCTGTCAAGCTACGTTGAGACAAATAGAAAACAAAACATAAACACTCTGAGGAGAAAATCGGGTAAAAAAATCTACTGTGGATCACCGAATTTCTGGCTCAGCAGAGGTCTGGTCCTTTTGAAATAGACAAGAACATCACAAGAAACAATCATTTAGTTTACAATGAGTGAATATACATCATAGTAGTTATTAAATATAGAATGAGATATACTAATGTTATAGACACCAAAGGTTGAATCTTTCAGAAATACTTACTCCTTTCTCCTTCTTTCATAGATCTTCTCATCTCATCAACAATATCTGCTGCATAGACAGAGGAGAGGAGAAAATAAAAGAACAACAACAAAAATGAATAAATGAATCAAAGAAATAAGATTTGTAGTCATCCTAAAACTTTGTATTGAAGATGACGGAGCTTTATGACACACAGCACACACACTAGATATTACTTACACGAGAGAGTTGGTCCCTACCCGAACCTACTCTATCATATATTAATATTCCATCACATAAGAAAACATCAACAAAGGAGAAAATAAAAACAGTTGAAAGAAAAAAACAATAACAACAAGAATATGAATTTATATCAATAAGAAAGGATGATATAGAGAAAAAAGGAAAAAAGAAAAAGAACAAAACAAAACGACAAAAATGATCTATTATTATTATTATATGATGAAAACTATCTTTGAATATTAAATTATTCTTTCTATTAACTCTATCTATTAAAAGAATTGAATAACCGATGGAATTAATCAATCTCTCTTGTCTTTTCTGTTTTGTCTTATCTGTTATTTATAAGATTCTTAGTTGATGAGGATAACATTCTTTCTTAAGTTTATAACCTTTTCTTAAATGTTTATTCTCTTCATTTAAAGGATTATAAGCATTTTCAGTATAATTACATATCCAAGATGGATAAAGTGTTCGATAAAGTGCAACCATACGGAAACCTTCATTATTAAAACGTTGGAAATTCTCCTTCTTAAAGGCGATCGTCTTACCGTCTCTGTGGACAATGGGAGGAGCTTTTGTTAATATGGAACATGGCACATAATTCGGATCAGTTATATGAAGAATCTGTCGAGCATAAGTGTAAGCTGCATAACACCAGATGATGTCAGTACCCCAATCACTGCCTGTCTCCATAGACAGTGGGAGTGTCGGTGGAATGACGTATTCTAACAGCCAGTGAAGGAAGATACTATCAATCAATGGTGCTTGTTGTTCAATAAAAACACTTTCTACTGCCCAGATGACATTCTTCCGACCTTGACGCCATTTATCAAAGTGTACGAAGTTAAACCATTGAGTACCTTCTGACACTAATGCTTGAGTGATGAGAGGTGGTGGACTTGGGTAGAAACCACAATTCCAAATAGCAGAATAAATAGTATAATTAAATTTAAAAAGTGAAACATCTTCATCGATGAGAAATACTCTTCTGTAGTTACTCAGGTAAGGTTTTAACTCCATATAGAGGAATGGCTTGGGATAGACTTTCTTTGGTGCAGGTCCTTTTAATGTGATTTCAGCACGTGCACAATGTATTACAGATGAAGAATTACGTTTACAAACTGGTACTTCATCTGGATTGCCAGCATAAAGGACGATAGCAAAGTCACAGACTGTGTGAAGTCTTCGAAGGTTCACATATAACATTCTTTGTGATAATGGATTCTTACCATTCATAAATGTTGAACAAAGTAATTCTTTACGACTCGTTATATTTTTCTGTTGTTCTTGTACAAATTTTAATCCATTATTAATCGTAATTATCTCTTGAGGAGAATTTTGAAGACTAACATCATAAAATCTTTGACAGAAGAATAACGGGAAAGAATCAATGAATAAGAAGAGGAAAAGGAGGATTCTCCATGACTCAGTCATTTTATTGATGATGCTTGTATTGTTATTGTTAGAGTTGTTAGATGTATTGTGAGGGGCTGTGGTGTATGATGTGAGGTATGATGTCTCTCGTCTCTCGTCTCATATTATCTCCCCCAACCCCAAACCAACGTTATAACAGTCCACGAAAAATATGAGTTTTAGGAATCTCGAGATTTATTACCAGCAAACTCAATCTTTCCAATTCTCGATGTTTCTAGTTGAAATCCACCGTTTTCTAAACATTTTCTTTCTCGCAACTGTCGTTCAGCCTCCTCCGGTGTTCAAGGCATTGTCAAAGAATGAGCTCCCATCAAACAGAACCAATCTCTGACAATCCAGAAGAAGTCAAGTCTCACTATGACAGACTCTCTCTTCCTGATAAAAGAGGTCAAGCACGGTATCGTTGTAAGAAATGTGGATATGAGTTGATCTGCACAGGGAGAGGAAGATTGATTGTACACATAGTGGGTCAACTGATTCCAGGTACTCCTCAAAAACAAGTGAAGTATTGTGGTAATCCAGATGAAGGGTTGAAGGTCGCTTTAATCAACTATATGAAGACTGACAAGTTTCATTCTCGTTCGAAGTTTAAGACAAAACGAAACCTATTGAAAGAAGTTGCTGTAGCACCATGTCCACCTATCATCGTATCGGAAGATTCATGTTCTTCTCATCATTCAGATCATTCAAAGAGTGTGTTAGGAAAGAGATCAGTGGAACCATCTCCATCAGAACCTCCAAAGAAATATCAATCAATCTCTGAGAAGAACCTGTCACTTGATTTGCAATTAGATGTGTCTCATGAACCTGTTAAGAACCTTGGAGAGATGGAGAAAGAAGATCTCTTAGTACTTCTCGATATCTTGAGAATTTTGGATCCTGGAAAGTTTGAGCTAGCTCTAGGCATCAATCGTCTCTCTTCATCGAGACCAAGCGTTGCACTGGTTCCGTTGATCGTGTCTCCCCAGTATGATCGTGCCTCAGAATTCTCGTTAGAGAGGACAATTGGATTACTCCAACAATATCAATTATTGTTGCAGAACCAAAATGTTCTCTGGTCGTTAAATTCAAGTAGATTTCCTCCTATCGGAACTCTGCACAGTAATCCTTCTTTACAATATAATCTAAACTCTCTGCTTACACCTACATTACCAACTACAGCTTCATCTCTCTCAGATTATCCTCAGCTGTTTGGGCAAGTGAATCAGGCGCCGGTGAATCTATCTCAAATGCCAGTTGGGCAGCAGAAAGTTGGTCCAGCTTCTATTTTCAGCTTCTTTCTCTAATTTACTTTTCTTTTCTACTTTAGTCAGTTTACTCACTATTTTCTTCTGTTCTGTCTATTTCGTCTTTTGTTTGTTTTTTGTGCTGTATTCTCATTTTTTTTGTTATCAATTTTATCATCAACTAGGAGTTTGCATTGCTTCCCCTGCCACTCATTGCTATTATTCTTTTCTTCTTCTTCTTCTCTGTTGATTTCTGGGACATGTCATCCTTTTCAAGTTAATGTAATTCATGTTACAAGTGCACGGATAATGATTGAGACAGTTACAGATGAGACAGTTGCAGATCCAATTACGGAAGTGCTTGAAACGGATTAGTTTTTGAGAATTTCGCGAAATTGGTAGTTTTAGAAAGTGATGCAAAAAGAGCTTCGTGCCTGCGAAAATTTTAGAAGATTCTTGTTTTTTTCATCATTCAGATCATTCAGATTGATTGATATTGATTGAATTTTCTTTTCTTTCTTTTCGCTGCAATTTTCTTTCACTAGGAATAGTTCTTTTACTCCCCTCACATCTCTTGCGTCTATTGCGCGATAGTATTCTTCTCTTCCTTTTTTCATCCCTTAATAGTTTATCTTCCGCCGTTCCTCTCCAGGACAATACAGTGACGTCAACTTAAGTTTAATTAATTATAGCTCCCTTAAAAAGGTATAGTTGATGGTAAAGATAAAATATTGTAGGCAAAAATAAAGCAAACTGTGATTTGAAGAATTTAACGTAATTGCAGTGAGTTACGTTTTCTTTGTTTCACCCACATACTCGACATATTTTGTGTTCCTTGTCTCACACTCCTTCGTTTACTGTAGTTGGAGGTGATCTCACTTTAGGGAGAAGGGTTAAGTGCTGAGAGAGTCTGGTGGAAAGGGTCGTAGCGGTAGCATGGGATCAGTGAATGAAGGTGTTTGCCAACACAAAGTCTTAGATAGAGGCAACCCAGTCACCTCCGACCTCTCCCTCAACATCTCCTACTATCTCTCGTTCTACTTTAATCTCCCCTCAATCATGATTTACTTCCTTGCAAATTGGAGCAACATTTCTTCGAAGACTAATCTCATAACCTCGATCGGATCTTTCGAATGCTTCTTTGCGTACCAATCTTTTGCTTGGAGTTCCTTCCCCGTTATTCGCCACTTGTTCAACGAATAAGGAATTTTTCTGCGTTCGGCAATGAAGGTATATCTGGGTGGTTATTAGAAACTTAAAGATTTTTCTTTGTTTTGTGATTCTTTAGTTTGGAAACCATACCATTGCAAGAAATCTTCCATTCAGAGAAAACAGGCGGGAATAAAGAAGGGGGAGAGGAACAATTCGCTTCACAATCTTCTTCAAAAAACTAGTCTAATCATTGAAGTTCGATATAGTTCGATATAGTTCGATATAGTTCGATATAGTTCGATATAGTTCGATATAGTTCGATATAGTTCGATATATTGTGAAATCCAAGAAAATGAGAATCAAAAAGCACGATTTTCTCGCTCAGAACACGATTTTCCTGGAAAATCAC
>VKHI01000890.1:0-11464 GCA_015145745.1 Poterioochromonas sp. DS
CCTGGATTTCTTCGGCTGATTTCTTTCTTCAAGTCTTCATACTTTTTCATTTTGGCTCTGAATCCATCCTTGAGATTGCGACTGAGGGTACCCATGGCTTCGGATTTGGTAGGAGTTGAGATGATACCTGAAGCTGCTCCATCCAAAGGACATGTCACCATCACATCAAGAAGAACCTTTGTGCCAGGCAGATTGAGACCTTCCGGATTAAGGATCGAGATGTCAGGACGTTGGTTGCTTCCAGCGAGATAAGCGCCAAAGCAATCTCTTTCTTCTCGAATAGTGTTAAGCAATCCTAAACGGTAAACCGACCTTTTTTTTGTACGGCCTTACCGATAAGAACATCTTTCATATATTTTGATGAAATATCTGCGTTTTCTGTGCGATGATTCATCAGATCATCTTCTTTAAAGTAGTATCTAGTGTTTTTCAACACTACAATCTTGGCGTCGGAAAGAAATCTTGTTTTGACCAGACCTTTTGACAATTATTGGTGTTATGTGTTATGGGATGAGTTGACAAAAAGTTGACAAAGTTTGGCAAAAGTAATATAAGAACACTTTCGCATCAATTTGATGATATGTCTTGCGTTTTCTATGCGATGATTCATCAGATCATCCTTTCTAAAGGAGTATCTAGTGTTTTTCAACACTACAATCTTGGAGTCGGAAAGAAATCTTCGCTATTGTTGACCTATTTTGGTGATGTCGCCCACCTTATCAATGCGTCTTATCCAATTATTCCCATCAAAGTACCTCCGATTGGTGATTGTGGTGTTAAGAAACACCGGTTATAGGAAAAATGTAAAAGACGAATTAAAGTTGTTCAATGGGTTGACTTACAAGTTGACAAAAAATGACAAAAGATGACAAAAAAGGACAAAGTGGAAAATTATCATGTACGAATGATTATTTTGCTTTTGTCTTCTTCCAATACCCTTTAGGGTGTGTTAAACGCGGCCTTCTAGTTCTAGCTCCCTTCTTTCTTGCTCTGTGCTCGAGAGGGCGGGAGGAAGGATGAAGATCAAGTTCTGGTGACCAGTAATTGTCGCCTGGAGGCCACGGATCTTTAAAGCCTTCTTCTGTTGCAGGTTCTTGGACGAGGTCTGTGAAAAAGCTCGTGTCCAACTCAAGTGTTATTCCCTCCGGGAATGAGAAATCTAAGTCAGCATCCTCTTCTTCTTCATATTCAGGTTCGACTTCTTCATCATCTGCACATAGGCATCCCTCGCAAAGACATGCACGTTCTGGAATCTTACCTGATTCCTCATAGGCAAGCTCACCACAAACAATACAGGCACCCATCCATAAGAACCATGGATCACCGTGTCTGTATTGGTATGGTGTCTGTATTAATTGCCATCCAGCCCTGCGCATCATCTTTCAAAAGAAAAGTGGTCAAATCGGCAAACATTAGTTGAGTGATGAAACCTACCTAAGTGTTGCTTATATTGACAAAAGTTTGACAAAGTGTTGCTGAGAAGTGCGGATAGGATCAGGAGAGGAGAGGATTTGTCCACTTTGACAAAGACAAAAAGAAATCAAATGGCAAACAAGAAAGCAAAGGAATTTATAAAAAATCTCACCGAAGAAGATATAATGGAAAAATCTACGTCTTCCGACATTTCGGAAGATTCATTAAATCGTTCGTCTTCTTCGTATTCTTCTTCGTCTTCGTCTACACCTTCTTATTATGGACCCACTCCCCCTGCACTTACTTCGACGCAAAGTGAAATCACCTTAAATAAATTGGCCATATCGATGCAAGATCACTATGCGGCAGGAGGATTTCATCCAGCAAAACCCAGCGCAGTCTTCGTGAACACTACCGATTCTAATCAAAGTAAGTCAATGTAATTAGGATTTACTCTGTGTAACTTACCATTGAAACTCAATTTGTAAGTTGACATTGACGAAGATTTGATGACGATGGGGAATTTGGAAGAAGACTACCAAGGTAACTGCATGCAATTAGGATTTATCATTGTAACTTACCATCGTGAAGATTTTGATCATAAGGGCACTGCGTCTGGGACGGCGGAAGTCAAGGGGAGAACCCAAGCTTCGACGAACGCGTCACAACCAGTGATCCAGAAGCAGAATAAGTTGCCAACCCAAGGTAAGTTGACTTACCATTATGAAGGTTTTGATGATAAAGGCGCACCCTCAGGGACGGAGGCAGTACAGGGGAGAACCAGAGCTGCAGTGACCGCGTCTTATTCACATTCTTCGCCCGCATCTACCGCATCTTCTGAAGACAATTGGTCGCCTGCCATGACTCGCCTAACAGCTCGCACTGAGTGGAAGGAACCTGATGAACCTTCTCCTTCTGGTAATACTTCGTCTTCCGCCACCGCTGCGCCTGCCATTGTTCTTCCCCGTGAATCTACCGCGCATTCTGACGAAGCCGAACAGCAGCAGAAGCAGAAAGGTAAGTTGACAATTTGACAATTTGACAATTTCTTTGACAATTTCTTGTCCAAGGGAAACCTTCATCGAATGTGCAACTTCAAGACGACAAAAGCAAGGATGAAAACCCTCGCATTGATGAGGGAGACTATAATCAAGGTAAGTCAAGGTAATTAGAATTTACTTTTGGAAACTTACCATTATGAAGGTTTTGATGATAAAGGCACATCCTCAAGGATGGAGGCAGTACAGGGGAGAACCAGAGCTGCAACGAGCGCGTCAAAGTCAGCAGGGTCAAAAGCCAAACAGCAGCAGCAGCAGAAGCAGAAGCAGAAAGGTAAGTTGACAATTTGACAATTTGGCAATTTGGCAATTTCTTTGACAAGGGAAACCTTCAGCGAAGGTAAAACGTAGTATCCTTCAAGTTGAAAAAGGAAGCGGAAGTTCTGGAGCTGGTGGAGGTAAATAAATAATCATAAATCGATTTGTCCTTAAATCACTTTCTTTCTGATAGGAAAATCAAACTTCTTCGAGACTTTACCTTTGGAGTGGTTTAAATCGCAGCAACTGACCCCTCGCGCTAGGTTCCGGGACCCTAAAGACAATGAGACTTATGAATTTTATGGCAAGTATCCTGGGATAGATCAATACTTGTTCAGAGAAACGTACCAGGAAACAGAAAAGAAAAAGACTTATTATAATCTGACACTCAGAGAACTCGAAGAAGACGTCAACAAAAACCAATACGAGGTGACAGAGGTATTAGGGGAAGAGACTCATACTCAAACAGGTAATAAATGATATACGTAAAATCATATTCGCTAACCTTATTTTATTTTAGCTGGTGGAGAACCTAGCTCAAACGCATCAGTTGTAATGCCCAATACTCCGAATACCTCTCTATTTCTTGATCAGTTTGATGATGATGTTGATGATGGGCCGTTAACGACGCGAGAGTTATCAACAGCTCACAAAAGAAACCGAAAAGACGATCCTGAAGAAGATAGTGACGACAGTGAGAAGACTGCAAGAGAAAAAAGAAGAAAAGACGAGGATTCTAAAGGGAAAGGTAATAAGACATAAATAATTGAATCATCAATAGGCTTACCAAATTTTATATTAGCAGGGAGTTCTGCAGAGAAATCACATGCGCCGTCAACACACGGAAGTGGTAAGATTTTCCAAAGAAGCAGAGAAGACACTGGTGATGATGATGAAGATTATGCGACGAGGGGGACATCATCGGGCCACAAAAGAAACCGAAAAGACGATCCTGAAGAAGATAGTGACGACAGTGAGAAGACTGCAAGAGAAAAAAGAAGAAAAGACGAGGATTCTAAAGGGAAAGGTAATAAGACATAAATAATTGAATCATCAATAGGCTTACCAAATTTTATATTAGCAGGGAGTTCCGGAGAGAAGTCATCAAATCGCTCTGAGGGTCAAAAACGCCGATTCGAAGAAGAGAGAAGAAGAAAAGCAGAGATGGAAAAGTACAAGGCAAAACACAAAATAGAGAAGAAAACAAATGAAGAGTTAAAAAAGGAAATAAAAAAGTTAGACAAGAAGTTGAACCTTTTGGCGGCGAAAGTTCATGTGAAAATAGCAAGTACAGAGGAATCGGAGGATGCAGATGAGGAGGAGAGTAGTTAGATAGTTCTTTAATTTTGCAGCCAATTGTATCGCAGTTACCTGTTAGAATAATTCAGTTAAAAATAATTCAGTACAGAATGAGAATTGTATTGCCAATTGCTTGTCAACATTTGGCAATTCAACCCTCAATAATGTGCCTTTCCGCGTCGCAACATTGGCACTAATTTAGTAAGATTAACTGTTTGAGATTCACCGTCGCAGTATTTAATCGTATACATGCGCGAATTGTTTTACAAGAGATTACTTACTACGACCAGGCATGGAATTTTCATCATCTAAGCTTTCTTCGTCAAGGCTACTATTTTGCTCTTCCTCGTCTTCAGTTTCATCGCGCTCGTCGTCATATTCATCGTTATCGTAACAAATCTCCTCGCTTTGAGGAAATGATATATCAGTAGCCGTTCGCTGGCGCTTTTTACTTGCTAGACAGAGTGAAACAAATAGGAAGAATTATTCCGGGCCATACTTACCAGAAGTTGCATTTGTGCTTACTGGGCGTTTGTTGCGACTCGTTTTAACTGGATCCACAAGTGGCAAAACTGGTATCATATCCTTGCTAACATTAAATGTATTACGAATACTTGTCTGCTGAAAAGGCGGAGAGGTGACTTCTCCAGCAAAGAGAATGTCAAAAAGTGGCAATTTTACTGCCTGTCGACCCACATCACTATAGAAGAAATAATATGATTAGAAGCGATTAGGACAGAGACGAGCGATGATTCAGATTCAAAGGGAGAAAAGCAATATACAAATTAAAATGCGTCGAATAACCATCTGTCAAGCGCTTATTGTCAACGCGATGTCTGCCAAACAAACACAGCGTTCACCAAAGCAACAGAGCTAAATTGACAATGACAAATGGCAAATGACAAATGACCAATACGCGTTGGTCAAACAAAATATATCAAATTGACAAATACAAATTAAAATGCGTCGAATAACCATCTGTCAAGCGCTTATTGTCAACGCGATGTCTGCCAAACAAACACAGCGTTCACCAAAGCAACAGAGCTAAATTGACAATGACAAATGGCAAATGACAAATGACCAATACGCGTTGGTCAAACAAAATATATCAAATTGACAAATACAAATTAAAATGCGTCGAATAACCATCTGTCAAGCGCTTATTGTCAACGCGATGTCTGCCAAACAAACACAGCGTTCACCAAAGCAACAGAGCTAAATTGACAATGACAAATGGCAAATGACAAATGACCAATACGCGTTGGTCAAACAAAATATATCAAATTGACAAATACAAATTAAAATGCGTCGAATAACCATCTGTCAAGCGCTTATTGTCAACGCGATGTCTGCCAAACAAACACAGCGTTCACCAAAGCAACAGAGCTAAATTGACAATGACAAATCCGCCCAGTCTATTCCCACTACCTTTTCACATATTCCTCAACATCGTCATTCGTTGGAAGTTTTCTTCCGAATTGATCCCATTCACGAATCTCTGGGGAATCCTTTCCAAAATACTTTACACAACTTGAATAGGTATCAGCGGACGAGTTACAGGATAAAAACCGACTTCGTTTGAAACAGGATACATTTCGTGAGTTCCTTTCATTATTTCAATTGCTTTGTCTCTCGAATACGCTCGGTAGTTTACTTTCACTCCTGTTGGATAATCCTCGCACACATCAATTGCAGTAAATATAAACTGCAATTGTGCATCTTCTTTCTTAACGTAATTCGAAAAATTTCCATCTCCAATTTCGTCTAACATTGATTTATAATCGGGAATGACAAAAATGTCTTCGACCTCCACGTCAGTGTTAAAGGATCCAACAATAGAACGATGATATTCTTGAGGAGTGTTTATATGTCGATCCTATAAATCCTGATTAAATTGACAAACGAAGATAAATGAAAAGTCTTACCCGATTGTGAGTCCACACATGAGCGAAGGCTGCATCAATATCACAGTGCGTATGACCAACCATAAGTCGACAAAGTTTTATACATTTGACAAGTCGTCGTGCAACGATAAGTTCGCAAAGGTAGTAAACCGCCTTTGCAGTGTTTTCGCTTCCTCCATCGATTTGATAAAAGAGTGTATCAGGAAGCACACCAGTCTCCGACATGATTTTCTCCAGGGAAAGCAAGAAAGTGTGAATCTGCAGGCTGCATGTATTGGCGACAGTATGGAACGTTCGATAAAAAATTAATTTGCGTCCGTGTATGATCACGCCTTGGATATGCTGTGGTAAGGTAGGTTTCACTGCCGTGGCAAGATTCTTCTGCCATGGAAGAATGCAATGATTTTGCGCCATTCCGTCTGTAACCAGGGAGAGAAACAATTCTGGGTGTCTTTTGGCTTGCTCACATCTACGAAAAACTTTGAAGTAACGATAATGACAAAATTTTCGCTCAATTCATACCTTAGAGAATAATCCATTCTTTCTCCCATATAGGTCGATCGATGCATTGAAAGAAGCCATGAAATAAATTGAGTTCTCAAATTATCTATGTATTGATCTCTTAAGTTACTCAGAATGGCGCAAGTCACACATTTGCCTTGTACACTTTTAAAAGCTCGAATTTTGACATGACTAGAAGAGAATATTAGAAGAGGATTAAAATTGACAATATTTGACAATGATTGACAAATCATGTTACCTAAAGCAAGTGCCCCATAAAACGGCAAATTGGGTGACGGAAAGACAAGTCTCTGGATTAAAAGGGGCGGTTTCTCTTTTGTATGCTTCCCAAATACTTTGAATATTTGTCGGCTCCAAATGAATTTCATGGTCAGTGTTGGGTTCAAAGTCACCGACCAATTCAAAATAGTATTTCATCCATCCCCAGCATGCTAAAGTTCTAGGAGAGTTTGGAATTACCATTGCAGCTTCTAACTCTTGTGTCGGCTTTATCCCGTACAATTTACACCAATCCTTGTGAAACTTTCGTAACCGTTTGTCTTGATGCAAGGGAAAAGGTAACGACCTGTCAGTATGGTACGAACATTCTCCTCTTTTACCAACCTTGATTTCTTGTGACACGACGTTTAAATAGTCTCGAGGAATTCTGTATATGCAGCGAAATGATTGGCGACAGCATTCTACTTTATTTCTGCTCCCAATTTTGAAGTCAAACATCATATAATTGCGCGGGGAAAAATGACTAAAGCAAGCAGCAACTTCATTTCTAAGGGGACAATTAAAACGATGGAAGCTAAAGACATTGGACTCACCGGATGTACACTTTCTTCTCTTTTTGAGTCATTATGGCAGTCGCTTGGTATGCGTCTCGACATTGCGTTTTCAAATCATCCTTGTCAACTTGGGCCAAACATTCGTCTTTGCAGCATTGCGGCTTGACTAGCAGGCTTTCAATATAAAGGTCAGGATCTACATACATTATTAGTAATCAAAAAGCAAAGACAAAAAAGCAGAAAATATTGAGTGGAAATGAAGATGCAAACTAACGAAGCATTGACAAATTGGCAATTTTTGACAAAACAATGGCAATCTCCCGAATTGATTTTCACAATTCACGTTGTCATTCTCGAATCAAAGTTTAGAAACTTCTGTCTAAACCTCGGTTGAGAAATGAGAACAATATGAGTTGACTCTAAGAATGGTAACTTCTGACCAAACTTCTGCGAGCAACGTTGTCATTCTCGAATCAAAGTTTAGAAACTTCTGTCTAAACTTCGGTTGAGAAATGAGAACAATATGAGTTGACTCTAAGAATGGTAACTTCTGACCAAACTTCTGCGAGCAACGTTGTCATTCTCGAATCAAAGTTTAGAAACTTCTGTCTAAACTTCGGTTGAGAAATGAGAACAATATGAGTTGACTCTAAGAATGGTAACTTCTGACCAAACTTCTGCGAGCAACCTTGTCAAAGTTGTCAAAGCCACCGAAACGTTAAGCTCAGTTTGTAAAGTTTGCATCTGGTTGAAATAAAATTCTGCCGACCTTGAGTAGATTCCCAACATGCTTTCATCCATTTGTCTGATTTGTAAGCAGGTTCTATTCAGAGTCAGAGTGTGAGCAAGAGAAAGTTGTACTTGTTTGATTTACCTGGTTGGTTTAGACTCTTCATCTCTTTTGTCTTTTTAATCTCAGCAAATTTGAAGGAATTTTGACGGTATGAACAAGATGCGGAAAGAAAACACCAAAAGGTTTTCGAATTGCTTGTTTTTGATTGGTTCTTTTTGTTAAACGGTGCCTTGATTTGGCTAAATATTTGAATTTCAAAATTGACAAAACCTTTGCAATTTGGCAAATTGACAAAACCTTTGCAATTTGGCAAATTGACAATTGTTTGACAAAGATTACTTGATAATAAGAAATTAATCGACGATTTACGGAACCCATTGTGACGTTACAGGTTTAGATCAATTCGATATTATACAAAGAATCGAACAAAGCGCAATGGAAGGTTTAGATGCAATGGATATTGTAGAAAGAATCCAAAACTCTCTTATGGTGGGGAACGAATTTGAAGAGGAAAGCAAAGACGAAGGAAATAGTGAGCGGAGAGAAGAAAAAGAAAACGCAGAGCTAACAAACGTTGAAAGTGACAAAAATGATAGTGGAGGTCGAGAAGACGAGGAAAATGACAACGGAAGGGGACACGACGACGATCACAATGACGAAGACAACGATTCCGAGAACAATATTACATCATTTGAAGACAATCAAATTGATGGAGGCGATGAAGCCAACGACAGGTATATAATCAACGCCAGTTATGCTTCCTTTGCAGTAGCGAAGGCGTTTGAGATTCGCGGTAGACAGTACCACCCCCATCAACGACTCTTAAAAATGAAAGGCAAAAAGAATTATCTGGACCTTCCAAAGCCTTGCTATGGATATTTGCTTGTGGTAAGTTGAAATGTAACCTTTTGTAATTGTCAATTACACTTTCATTGTCAATTAGGTTTGGCAAACGGACGGAAAGGTTGAGAAGGATGGATATGTAATACTTTGGGAAGACGGAACCTTACATGAGAGTTACCAGAACCGTGACGACGATTTTGGTATTCGAAATAATTTGGACTTGCATTATAAAGGTGTTACAGAGAGAGACATTGACATGTACGAGCTAGCTGTTACCAGTGATCTGATGGCGTCGGCAATTTCTGATTCATCCACGGTTGATGAAAATTCAATTCCTTCTTTCAACTGTAGCTCTTCGTCAAGTGGCCGCTCTACCGCCTACTCCAATTCTTCATCAAGTGTCGGCACGACTGACAAGGAAGAGCTGTCGTTTGATAGGATTAGCCGCGAAATGAATATAGCAGTAAAGGTATTGCCCAGTATTTCCATTGTTTATTATCATTGACGAATCTTAATTGTAGGAAATGAAACCTTATACAGTACAGGATACCTTTCTGGGTCCTTGCACTTATGAGGCGATACAAAATAAAGCAACCCTCAACGCGAAAGCTGCTTTAACTCGGCGGCTTCTCAACTTTAGTAACGATGAAATGAACAGGCTTGCAGAAATGGTGCCTTCTCTGAAGCAGAATTTACTATACGGATTCACCGTTTATAGAGGTTGGTATATCTTTGGCAATTATTATTTGGTTTTACCACAGAAATTAGGTTATATCGCCCTCCACAATAGCGGGGCACAAGCTGTCCTTGCACCGTTTAAGTTGAAATTCCGAGGAAGTGCAGAAGAAAAGAACTTAATTAATCAATATGACGGTAAAGATGTTATTTTACTCAATATTTGGCAAACTAGATGCGACAAGCCCCGAACAGATCTTGTTCTATACTTGGACTGGCTCACAGACGACCACCGCTTCGTACATGTTAAAGGTACAGCGGTCAACCAATTTCTTAAAAATAGAAGGTGCGATCCCTTTGATGAATATGATGTGGATAAAGTCTTCACGTAAGTATCGTGCGATATTGTTAATTTCTCTGATTATATATTAGAGAATACCAGCAATATTTGACCTGTCAGAGATTATATTACGACGGAAAATTGAGCCCAAACGAGAAGAATCCATGGGCAATATTTTCGCAACTTTCGGAAATGACATGGGCGCAAAAATTAGAGTTTTACAAAAAAAAGAAGCTTATGATCGAACATGAATTTCATACTTACGGTTTAGATGCAATTGATCCGACTGCAAGAGACAAATTCAAGGAGTTTTATAATCATGAATTGGTACAAAGGACGGAGGAGCTAAAGAAAGAAACTGAATCTTTAAATGCCAAGAAGACACCTGCAACGGGTAACAAATCAAAGCCGGCTACCACAATTGAAGATTTCGATTCAACGAGCGACGAAGTGAATGGAAGAACTATTGACAATTCGGGATTGACAAAAAATACCAATTTTTCAGAGATGACAAAGGTTGACAATCCAAAAATTGCAAAGGCGAAGGCGACCCCAAAGAGAAAAGTGAAAGGCACGTTTAGCGAGAGCGAGAGAAGTGAAAGCGAGCAGGAAATTCCTCAAGCGAAGGAAAACAGAGGAAGAAAGAGATCGATGGAGTCGGTAGCATCTACGCCGCGGTCCACTCCTCGCTCCTCCCCCTCACCTTCTACCAGATCTGCTCCGAGAATTCCCCCCTCAAATACTTCCCGAAAAGGAGGAAGCTCGGGTATTTTCTCCGACTTGACTGAAGAAAGTGAACAAGAAGTGACGCAGCTTAGCGGTAGAGGTAAGAAAATTGTCTTTCTTATTGTTTATTCAATTATCGTTCTATTCTTGTAGCGAAGCGGCTTGCCAATCGCAACCTAAAGCAAGATGAATTCCTTTCTGTTCCGTTGGAAAACCCTAGCCAAGCAAAGATGAACGCACCCAAGAAAAAAAGGGAAAGAAGGAAAATTCTGTCTCACCACCTCCAACGACCGCGTTGCACTTGGTTCCACCACTTCCTCCTCCACCTTTACCCGCACCTTGTAAGTTTCTCTCTTCTCATTGTGTTTGTTTTACACTAACGCCAATCCAGCTGCGTTTGATCCTGAAGTGTTCTATCAGATGCTTATGACCAGATTTCAAGCTGATATGGACAAAGCCATTGCTGACAAGATTGCCAATCAACGAATTGGGATAGCTGAAATGGTGGAACCTGCTCCAGCTTCTGCACCACCCTCTCCTGCACCAGCTGCAAAAGCTTCTTCCAAACCTCCACGGATTCACGGTAAAGCCCGTAGGCGCGATTCAGAAGTTTCCTTTAACAAAGGTTCTCGGCATCAAAAGGTATCATCGGGCGGAAACGTTTATAATTTCAAGTTTTATAATTAATTTATAATTTATAATTTAATTCACATCAGCATCATGAATCTTGTCTTTTAAGCTAAAATAAATTTATGATAAATAAATAAATCCTCCGATTGGTGATTGTGGTGTTAAGAAACACCGGTTATCATGTGATGAGTTGACAAAAAGTTGACAAAGTTTGACAAGTATTGTAAGAA